>VZTO01000054.1:73466-98064 GCA_013400615.1 Syrrhaptes paradoxus
GGGGGGGGAGAGTTCTGGCAGGTTCTATAAGACTCTAAAATGATGTGCAATTCTCTGTGTCTTCTTCAGGGACAAGGCAAGAAAGGAGAACATCTCAAACTTTGTCCAAGCTACTCCTGCATTTTGAGCCTTAACTTTGCTGATGCAGAAGCTGTAAAAAGTCATAATTTCTTCTGGGAACATGTGCCTGCTTCATGTTGACACTAGCAGATATAAATAGATGTGAGCTGTATCAATAGCTATTTTCAGATGGATAGAGTCAGGCATAGTGGCATTAACTCACGAGAGCAGGACCGAGAGGCAGTATAAATTAGCCCAAATGAAATATGAGAAATCCTTCATGTAAGAAAAGCTGCACAATGTCTTGCAAGGAAAAGCCAACCCATGCAATGTCTCCCAGTGAGGTAAGATCAACAATTCTGTCTGGAATCCAAGCTCTCTGACATCATCAGCTCTTTAAATCACAGTGAGCTGAAAGAAAGAAAAATGCTGGCAATGCTTTGACGACATCCCTGAATATGGTCTCCTCTTGTGACTTGCCTTCCCTAGAGGATATAGAGGACAAGACTCATTCCATCTTAAAAGGAAGAACGCTACCTTCCTGTCTATGTATGTTGCACATTTTTGCCTTCTCCCTTGAGAACTGGCATACGTAACTACTCGTGCCTGATGAGTTACTGAAACAAACTCCCAAGTAGAGGTTCATCAGTAGTTAGTATGAAGGCTGAAACTTCAAGAGAAGGCCTCAAGCTCCTTCCCCACATTTCCCCTACTTCCTGTCTTCTTTTAGACTAGCAATGCCTGATTATGGCTCTGTACCTCCGAGTCAGAACTTGGAAGCACACAGCAGTAAAAAGGCGTGAGAGATGAAAGCTAACTGAATGTGGCTGACTTGAGGTTTTACATATGGTTTCTAAAGAGTTTTTATTTAATAATTATACTCCATTGCTTGTTGCACAGTGATGCCTACATGTGCCAGTTCAGAAGTCAAAATCCCACATTATTGTTGATGCTGCCTCAGCATATGATAGTTTCTGCTCCAAATACTGTTTTAGTTACAAATGAAAGAATCAAGCAGAGGTTTAGTGATAGTTGCACGCAAACACTAGCATTCTCATGATATTCTTCACTTCTGCTTTGCTATCAGAAAGTGCTGCAGCAGAAATAAGACTGAAGGAAGGAAGTAATTAGGAAGGTAAATCAAAAGGAAAACTATGCCTGATGTACTGCTGCTTCTGGAGCCCAAGAAACAGAAAAGTTGTTTGGCACAACTGATGTTAACCCAACAGGCGGATGTTCATTGCTGTGTTCTGCCTCCACTTGCTTTATTGGGAAGGGCAATAGGACAGAGGTGGCAGGGAGCCAAGGACAAATTCCCAATCCTAAAACCAGTTTTACATCAGCCTCAGCAGCCCTGAAAGCAGCCTGATGGTGCCACCTCCCCAAGTGCTGTAATCGTAGGGGTAGTCAGAATGGAGGTACTGTCTGCCTCTCTCACATTTCTCCCCAAACAGCACATGTCAAAGCATAGGGCCAACTGTGCTGACTCTATGTTCACTAAATGTCTCTGGCATGTGGTAAGTTTGTGCTTTTTGATGTTTTCAAAATATACAGCTGGAGCAGAGATGTGGTTTGTATATCAGTGAAAGTGGTCTATGTATCTCTTGTGCTGACAGATATCGGATGTAAAGAATTCAAACTTGTTCATCCACCTATGTTAACAAATTTCCTAGATTTTCTATAGATGCCTCTATTTTCATATCCACCTTTTGAATTCTGTTTTACTCCAAGGTTGAACATGGAAAAGCTGTTCTGTACCTCCCTGTGTATTCCAGGGGCATGCCCCTAGAAAGCTGGAGCAATTACAGAGCCATCTCTTCAGTCTGGATTTGTACAGCATTTAGCTATAGATTATACAGAGGTTCTGTCTAGCCTCATTCATGCAAATTAATGAACTGTAAAAGAGCTAAAGAAGATGTAGGGTACACTTTTATGCTGTCTCTAGGCAGAAAAACAGACACTGTATTTATGAAGTTTTCTGCCCCTACCCAGCAAACCTAACAGAAGGTCACAGAACAGTTGAAAGTTTCTATCAGGCATGATTTTTTTCTGTGCATCTGTGACTATGTTCTGCTTCAGCAGTAGCATTGTAAGTGAACTTCTCAAAAAGATAAGTACAGAGAAAAAAGAGCAGTTTAACAGATAGAAAAATCAGCCGAGTAGCTTCTTTCATCAGTACCTTCAGGGATACTGTGGAAAATCAGCATCTCATAACATCATTCACCATCAGCCTAAAAAGGAACCCCCAAACAAGCTGGCTGAGGGCAAAATGACAAGGGACTATGCAATTAAGGCTTTCCAAACATTTTGGAGAACTATTTGACAGAAAACTGTTACAAATGTCATTGCCACTGAGCTTTTCTGCTTTTGTTTGTCACTGCAGTGAAGTGGAACTCCCAGTGAGTTCCTGAAGATTTATGCTCTTCCTGGGACAAAGGATGCTAATTGCTTGAACTACTGAACTTAGATGCCCAGAAAACAATAGCAGCTTGTGCACTGGAAAAAATGTCCAGGAAACAGGTATGAACTGGGAGTATCTGGAGATGTGTGATGGTCCAGAGAAAATGGTNGCTGACAGATATCGGATGTAAAGAATTCAAACTTGTTCATCCACCTATGTTAACAAATTTCCTAGATTTTCTATAGATGCCTCTATTTTCATATCCACCTTTTGAATTCTGTTTTACTCCAAGGTTGAACACGGAAAAGCTGTTCTGTACCTCCCTGTGTATTCCAGGGGCATGCCCCTAGAAAGCTGGAGCAATTACAGAGCCATCTCTTCAGTCTGGATTTGTACAGCATTTAGCTATAGATTATACAGAGGTTCTGTCTAGCCTCATTCATGCAAATTAATGAACTGTAAAAGAGCTAAAGAAGATGTAGGGTACACTTTTATGCTGTCTCTAGGCAGAAAAACAGACACTGTATTTATGAAGTTTTCTGCCCCTACCCAGCAAACCTAACAGAAGGTCACAGAACAGTTGAAAGTTTCTATCAGGCATGATTGTTTTCTGTGCATCTGTGACTATGTTCTGCTTCAGCAGTACCATTGTAAGTGAACTTCTCAAAAAGATAAGTACAGAGAAAAAAAAGCAGTTTAACAGAAAAATCAGCCGAGTAGCTTCTTTCATCAGTACCTTCAGGGATACTGTGGAAAATCAGCATCTCATAACATCATTCACCATCAGCCTAAAAAGGAACCCCCAAACAAGCTGGCTGAGGGCAAAATGACAAGGGACTATGCAATTAAGGCTTTCCAAACATCTTGGAGAACTATTTGACAGAAAACTGTTACAAATGTCATTGCCACTGAGCTTTTCTGCTTTTGTTTGTCACTGCAGTGAAGTGGAACTCCCAGTGAGTTCCTGAAGATTTATGCTCTTCCTGGGACAAAGGATGCTAATTGCTTGAACTACTGAACTTAGATGCCCAGAAAACAATAGCAGCTTGTGCACTGGAAAAAATGTCCAGGAAACAGGTATGAACTGGGAGTATCTGGAGATGTGTGATGGTCCAGAGAAAATGGTTCAGGAAAAAAACACAGATTTCTGAGATGTACCCATAATGAAGACAATCTTACAAGACACCAAAAATTATTATTCTCATACCATTTACAGACAATCTTACATGACACTGTCTTTATTCAAGTAAATTCTTCTACTTCCCTATGTTTCCTTTCCCATTATTGTTTATTGTCTACATATTATAGAGGTCAATGTCTTGAAGCTGTTTGTGCTAGTAAACAAAGTACTTATGGTTCCTCTCTGATGACCCACACTGTACAGGGTAACAATGTTATGCTGTACTTCAGATACACAGAGACAATAAAAAAAAAAGCAAAGAGTCAAAACTGACTGTGAGGCTGGAAGTCACTCCTTATTATCACTGAGGTTACATGTTATCCTATTTAGCTGTACCAACAGTTTATTTCACAGAAGTAAAGGAAAAGCAGAATAGCACCTATCATCGCCTGGCTGAACTTCAAGTTCAGTCATGGAAATCAGAAGCTTTATTCCATTCTATCCTAGCGATACAGGATATATTCTATATTCTATTCTAATACTCTGCGCAGATTATTCTATTCTCAACCTATTCTATGGCAGTGGTCTAGCAAAGCTGTCAGCTCCGTTCCCTCATGGCCACACGGCTGAGCTCAGGAAACCTTCTTGTACTTACACATTCAGCCTAACTTGAAAAGATACAACAAGTAGGCCATTCAAAAGGTCCACTAGCCAGGGCAGGAAAAATAAAAATCCTAACCACAAACCATTTCCCAACCCTTTCCCTGGAGTCTAGTTCCAAACCCCACATTCAAATCTAAACCAAGACAATTCAGAGGGCAGAGCAAAAAATTCCCTCATCTGCCCTTCCTGCCTAGGGAGCCGGAAGGAAAGGAGAACACCCTTTTGCTGATAACCTCAGCCCCAGCTTCCTCTCTGGGCTCACAGCTGACCCCACATCAGCCAGATATCATCAGGAATGGTAACCGCTTACTTGCCAGAACACCTTTAAGTTGGCTGTATTATGACACAGAGCACACTGACTATTGGCTGTAAAGCCACTGGCTCAAGTCCTGAGCAGCAGAACAAATGTGTGAATAATACCTAGGATTTTTTGCTTACTCATTCAGCTATGTAGACACAGTATATTTACAAGCAAACAATTCTGGACAGAGGACAAAAAGACGACTTAACTCTTGTTTTCCTAAAAACAAAGCTAGAGATGTTTCCTCTAGAAAAATGAACATTCTTGCCTTAAACTGGAACTTAATATACTAATTCTTATTTTTTAAAATGATTTTGCATGGTTAAGCCACATCTTTGAAAGGAAACCTAATCCATACAAAGTTAGGAAAAAATGTGAAACATAATCTAAGAACTTTTTCCAAAGAGAAGGCTAGATCAAAAGAGAGCTTCTCCAGGACACAAAGAGCCTGAGAGGAATCAGTGGTGATCCATGAAGCAGCTGTTTGATTCATTATGTACATATCATAACAATACTTTGCAATTCTAACACACTGATGAAATAGCATTTTGCAAATTTTGACTGATCAATTTGAAAATACTTAAAGACAACACAGGCACTTTACAAACCATGGTTTGTTTTTGGTGTTGTTTTGTTTTGGGTTTTTTTTTGGGGGGGGGGTTGGGTTTTGTTGTTTTTTTTTTTTTTTTTTCACATCAGCTTCCCCAAATTAATCAAGAAATCTCTGGAAGGGAACTTGGGAGATCTGCTTTGCTGGCCCCTGCTTCAGATGGCTAGCATGCTCTCTGTTTTCTTTACATTTCATAGAAAATAATGCATTTGAGAAGAAATTGATGCTCTATTTGAAGAAAAAAGGGAAGAAGTGAGAAAACAGTTTAATTACAAGAGAGGATATATGAGTTCATTTATCCTGTTACACAGCCCCAAAGAAATTCCACTATCAATACTATCTTAATTTACAGATGTATCTCAATGTATGATCCAAAACAAACTGTGAATAACCAAACAAAAAGTATTTCAAGAAAAAGACTCTGAAAACAACTCAAGTTCTTATATTCTAAGTATAGTAGTGTTTCTGGAATCTGAGGTTTAATTTATGAGCCTATTACCATGCTGTGAATTATTGCATACACCTCCTGAAAAGAGGATAGACCTGTTACACCCCTAGTGACAGGACTCAGAGGCATAGCAGACTAGTAATCATTCAAACAGAGCCTTGTCATGAACTACGCACAAACAGAAGCAGCTAATCTAACACTGACACGCCTTAGGAAAAATCTGTGATTCACAGACAAACTATGATGCAAACCCAGCTGCTCTGCTCCCAATTCACAATGACAGTCTCAGGTATACTGCACAAAATGAAA
Source organism: Syrrhaptes paradoxus (assembly GCA_013400615.1). Lineage (NCBI taxonomy): Eukaryota > Metazoa > Chordata > Aves > Pterocliformes > Pteroclidae > Syrrhaptes > Syrrhaptes paradoxus. The sequence goes on from VZTO01000054.1 coordinate 79,379, forward strand.
GTCTAGTATCTTGTTCCACTGTTACTTTTTCAATTCACTGTAGTTTACAGTGGTAGCCTTGATACAGCCTCGGGGCCCACGAAGAGGCTCTTAACAGCTGATGCTCTATGATAGTCTTTCTAGGATTTACCAAAATTTTGTCTTGTCTATCTGAGAAAATAAACCGGAACCAATATTTGAAAAGAGCGGTACCCTACATAGACATTAAAATACCTCAATTATCTTATCCTAGGATTTCAAGGACAGGAAGAATATCAGTGCAAGGAAGACCTAGAAGAAGCTAACCAAGCATGAAAAATTGGCAGCAAGGAGGCTAATGATTTTTGCTGTGTAGTTTCACCCAACAGTTTTCACTTAAGATTCTTTTTCCCAGGAAATCAGAATTATACACACCTTACCTTCTCTGTAAGTGTCAGCAATTCAAGTTGCTTGTGCGATTTCCAAAAGCCTTCCCATTTATCCTTCTCAACTTCCACACCACAGCATTGATGTGGTCTGAATTAGACCTTCCTGACAGCATTTAAAGTTCTCTTTGATGCAGAGCATGTCTTGCTGATTATATTTGAAAGACATTTCGGAATTTCTCTAAGCAGCATAACTGCATTTTTGATTCATCCATTTGTTTATTGGAGTTTTGATCTATGTATGGAATAATTGAACTAGTGAACAGAGTAAACAAAAGCATACGCCTGTCAGGATTTAAAGGCACCACTGTGCTCTGCAAGCGTGCATTGCATTTCTTCACTTGTTTAATATTTTAATAAATTGTTAACAACTGGTCTTCTACCTATAAGCTAAATCAAAGCTCTGAAAATAAGTATTCGGGAAACTTTGATCCATTTTAGGTCCATCTCTGCCCACAGTTTACTTTTCAAGATGTGTCACAGATGCTAGGCACGACATTCTAGGTTCCCCTCTTTCCTGAATGAAAGACCTTTGAAATGGGTGCTGTACATGTACAGCAGCCAGGTCACCCCACTGAGAAGAGAGACTGCCATCACCACTGTTCATACCTTTCTGCAGACCTGTGTCCTTTTAACCAGCCCACTCCCTTTTAGTAAAGTGGTTCAATTCCTAGTCAGGCAACAATGCTGCCTATCTTGGTAATTTCTCTGCTGTCAGTAAGGCCTGCCTCCAGCTGGCAACATTATGCCAATATTATCCGCTCCCCCTTCCTTGGGATGTTTATGCTCTGCCATTGACTGGAAAACTAATCCACACTCCCCACAGGCTGAGGAAAACAGATCCTAAATCAGTGCTCCCTGCCGGCAATTTTTGATGTTGCTTAGCATAGAACAAGATATACCAGTGAGCCATGCACAGCACTAAATCTCAACAACTGACAATAGAGAAAAAGGACATCTCATTATCTTACCATTTTCTTTCAATTTGACACTGAATTTCACTCAAAGAAAGGGCCTCATTCCTAGAAGAACAAATCAAGTGACTTGCCTGACAGCAAATCCTGATTCTGTGCTGCCTTTCCTCTACAAAAATAGTCCCAAGCTCACGAGTACACTGGATACAGGGTTGCATGCAGCCCACTCTGTTAACTAATTCTTGTCTTGCTTGGGACAATACACTGGGAAGGATATTATGGGGTGGAGACAATATACAGCTGACAGTCTGCTGTTATCAGGAATACATACTTAAAGATACCATCCACATCCTCACCTCCCAGCAAAAGGGAAAAGTGCCTGTTCAAATGGCCACTTACCAAGAAGAGTAGAATGAAGCATACAACAGCAATAAGGATTCAGTTCCGTGACGTCACAGCTTTGGGTTGGTTTTTGCTGTTCTTTTTTTAAATAAGGGGCAAGTGAACAGCTGCTACAAGGCACAGCTGCTCTGAATAGAGCACACATCTGTGACCATGGTATAGTGGAAAGTGACAAGTGGGATGGGTCAGCTTTCTGTTCAGGTCATCAGACTTTTTTTTTTAATTAACCATTTATTAAGAAAGCTATTTTCTACTCTGACTCCACTCACCTTAAATCAGTAATGAAATCTTTCATTTCCCTTTAGCAAACTGACCTCAACCTTATATGGAATTTCAACAGCTCACAAAGAATGCAGTAAACCTCTTGCCCCTTCGCTGTTTGAGGCAAATGTTCTTTAAGTGCTTAGCAGAACGATGCTAGATATCCTTCAAGAAATGCAGGAATTTCAAGCTCAAGCTAAAGCCTGGTTTGTAACTAAGAAGAGAAAATTTAGTTCTACTGTCTAGGAATTTTTCCAACAGTGTAATTTGTACAGTGGTAAATAAAACATACTTTGAAATACTAAAAGGACATGACAATTTTAATCACATTATAATGAAGCTTCACGGCCTAAGTTTTAGCAGTACAAATTTGATCTTGAATGTGGTGCTTAGGGACACAGTTTAGTGGGTTAGGTGGTGTTGGGCTGACAGTTTGACTTGATGATCCTTGAGGTCTTTTCCAACCTTAATGATTCTATATGATCACTAGGTTGATCTGTGTCTGAGAAACAGATTGTAGGCTTCTTACACAGACGGATCCAGCACAAGGCTCTTGCATGCTGAGCCCAACAACAGCAAGATCATGCAACTGCTCACTCCAAGGACTCCCCCAAGAAATCCCTGACTGTAGGTATTATTTCTGCTAACAAATTAGGTCAACCAGACCTTTAGGGTTCTACCTTTGGCAATGGTGAGGGCTACCAAGAAAAGAGGCAATCAAAGTGCAGGAGCTGGCGGCAGGCTGGTTGGGCCCAGCAGAAGGGGCTACTTCACTGATTTAAGCAAGATGTGGGGTAAGCAAGCCTGATTTAAACTAAATACTGAGTTTTTTCAGAGGGCATCTCACAGCTGGGCTTGTTTGGACTGCACATTCATAAGCAAACTACAGGTACAAACACTCAAACCATAGTTGCCAGATTCAAACTTCTGTATCAATATAGGATGAAGCTGGAGGTAAAAAGTCCTATGCATTTATGTTCCATAGCAAGAGATGCATAGCCTTGAATGATTGTTGAAAGATATGTGCGCTTGATCTGTAGATACAAAATTTCTAGAAATGAAAGGAGGCATAGGAGAAGTCTTCATAAACTTGTGAGAAAAACATCTTGGCCTAAAACCTCCCCTTTCTCACTATTAGTCTTTCAAATTGAAAATCTCCTTTGAACCTTGGCAGCCCACCTCTGAGACACTGCCCTGCTTTTCACCACCTTGCAGTGACTGGCATGTAGCAAAATGCAGCGCGCCTGGCTGGTCTGCGGGAGAGCGAGGTCATTTTACTGAGGAGGCTGGACATACTTATTTCAGGTATAGCATTCTTTAAAGCTCTGTGTTGTTTTGGAGATGCGAGAAAAAACTTCACCTCTTTGTGCAACTGTCTGCCCTCAAGGTAGAAAAGCTGTTCAAACAGTGGATGGAAGGAATAAAGTCCAGGTTTTCTGCACCACTGCAGACCAGTTCTTTGTGTATGCCTGCCTCTTGTTAAACAAGCATAGTGCTCTGGCTTCTACTTAGGGGGCCACTCATACAGGAAAGGAAACTAGAAGCTTGGCTGAATTTGACTTCACGGCCCTCCCAAAACAAACACTTTGTAAAGAACAAGATCCAGGGTAGAAAGGTACTTAGTATTGATTCAGGAATGGTTTTTCTCTCCCCTTGTCAAACTCCAAGATAAGCAAAGGTACCCTGAGCAAGAAAGGTTAATACAAACTATAAGATCCCAATCAGTCCAAGTCATTTGGAGAGAGTTCAGTAAAAGAAGGTGTGCAGAAATGCTCTCTTGTGAGCTCTGTGTAACATTAAATTTTTATCCTGCCAAAGTTCACCATTCACAGAAGCCCCAAAGCAGTTGAACAGACTAGCAGCAGGCAGAGCTCCAGAACACTCTATGACATAAGAAGGAAGCAGGCAAATAAACCATCAAAAAAGTGCACTGTATCTAGGGTAGGGATGTGCCAAAAAACCCCCAACTGAGTCTTCCAAAGATTCTAACACCATCCCTCAAAAGATACTGCAACTGCACTGCAATTCAGACTTCTAAATCCTCGGACAAAAGATCAACGTAGTTTGGGGGGGCACTTCTGTTCAGAGGTCAGCTCAAACGGATGCTTCTCCTGTCAAAAGCCTGAACAAAAGATTGTTCAGTCAATCCGACCAGGAAAGCTTGCAATCTTGTTCTTCAGGACTGCACTGCAAAGCAGGGGACACGGAACTGCAACTCCCGTTTCCCTAGCTCCCTGCAGGATGGGATCTCCATGCCCAAGAACATCCACAGCATGGCAAAGTGCCTAAGCACAGAAAACCTCGGCTGGCTGGGCAGAAGGGAACACAGCAAGCCTCCAGCCTCTTAGGTACCACAGCTCTAATGGGATGCTGACTGCACTCATCTGTAACATCACAGGCAGAACACCATCATGATAGTATCAATGATTTATTTTTGCAATTCTAAAATTGCTGTTTTGAATTTGCTAGTATATACATTCAGAATCACAGTCTAAGAGAGGTGTTAGCACCACCCCCATCAAGCCAAGCAAAATCATGAAACACATATTCAGCCTGAAATTTGCTCCACCCAGCTAAACTACCTCCGATCTCCTTCCAAAAGGCCTGTTCTGAAGCCTACTGAAAGCATTAGATCCGTACTAGAACTGCTCTCTAAAACCAGCCCTTACTGAATGGAAAGGGTATGCATTTCAAATAGTTAATGCTCTTCACTAAAATACTGTAAACAATATGTATTTTCCTCTATTAAAAACTCTTATCTTCCTATGGCTTTGATAGGGTAACCAAGGAAGATAAGAGAACAAACAGTATCTTGAGTTTTTCTCTTCTAGCATTTCTCTTTTAGGAAACTACGTATCTTCTGCCTTCCGAAAGCCACTCCCTTTTTCCTATGTAACTTATGCATAATACTTAAAGAGAGCCCTGCCTCAGTAGGAGTCTGCAAAATAAATTGAACTCTTCCTCCCTCAACTAGATCAACACCTGTTAAGAGGGCAGAGGATTTCTGGTAGACATAGCCAGCCTGTTACAACTTATTGCATTCTGGTACAGGGATCACAATCAAAGAGCAAAGAGTTTGTTTCTGTGAGAATTTCTGCTATGGAACAAATCCTGCACTGCTCACTCCTGAAATATACTCATACTCTGTAAGTCTGGGGATAGCACAGGTCAGTGCTCTGACAGCATTTGCAGCAAGGGTGCAAGAAACTGCTCTGGCCTAGAAGTAACAGAACAGGTCACACAGCAGTGAAAAGTCCTCCCCGGAGCAATTCCAAGCAGAGACCAGAACTGTTGGTGCATTGGGTAGGGATTTGTGACAAAAAAGAGCAATAAATATCCCATTTTCACATGGTAAACTTGGCAGCAGCAAACAGGTCTGCATCTGAGACACCATCTCACATTTTCCTTTTATTCTCACCTTCTGTATTTTGCCAGTTTGGTGTCTGCTGCCCTCCTTCCTTAGGGGCCTGGGCTTGCCCTCCTGGGAGTAACACTCAGCCAGACAGGAGAGCAGCACTCTCCTGTAGTAACTTCACTGAGCAGCGTCCTGCTGTTTCTTCACGCTCTTTATCCTGTTAAATGACATTTAAAAAAAAGTAAGACATGCATGGGATACCGTTATAATGTCCCCAGCTCATCTTGTGCCCAGTCTGTAGACAGGGATCTACCTAGAGGGGGGCCTGGGCTTGTGAAGAACTCCAGCATGCACCCAGTAAGTCATCTCTGCCCCGGTAGCCCACAGAAATGTTAACAGTACCCGCCACCACGTACAAAAATCTCAGTATAGCGTTTTATAAATCACAAACCTACCCTGCTCCTGTCAGGCTGATGCACCTGGGCTGTTGGGCCACAAGGAGCCCGGCTCAGCGGCCGCCCTTTCAGGCACACAGCCTCAGTGAAGCAGGCCGGAAGGACTTTCTCCCGTTTCTTCACAGGGGCACCCCAGATGCCGGGGGGTGGAGGAGACGGGTCTGCCAGCTTACAGGGGTCCCTCAAGAGCTGGAAACCTCAGAGAAGGCCGGTCAGCTAGCGAGGAGACAGCTCTGCCACCTCGAGGGCTCGCCACACACCCGCGCTGAGGCGTGATACCCCCCCAGGCTAGGCAACCCGCGGGTCCCCGCCTCCGCGCCCCCTCCTCCTCCTGGCAGCCGCCCGCCAGCCCCTCGCACAGCACCCGCCTCGTTCTCCCCTGGTTTCTGCCCCGCCCCCGCGGCCAAAAAGGGAGGGAAAAGCAGCGAATCCAGTCACGCAGAGACACAAAAGGCAGGAGGAAAGGGCAGCCCAGGAGGGGCTGGTTTTCACCTCACGAAAGGGAGAAAAGATCTGCGAAGACACGAGGTGTCAGACCTCCTCTGATTAAAGTTCGAAAAGAGGTTAGAGGAAGATAACTCTGCTCCTCTTCCTCACACCAGCAGAAATAACCGTTTATCTGACTGAGGAGCCCCAGGAGGCTGTGCACCATGCCTGCAGGCAGCCAGGCCTCACTGCCCTGCCTGGTGCCCCAGCCGGAGTTACCAGAGGCAGCATGGGGCGTGCGTGCACACCTCGGGCTACCTGGGCTGTGAGTGAACGCCACGGCAGTTACGTGCTTGCCTGCATAGTGGGGGGTGCAACAACTTTTACACAGACCTGCATGCCAAAACCCGCAAACAAAAGCGCAGCGAAAGAACCATTTTGCCTAGCAACATATGGGTTGTATTATACGGTATCAGCCACAAAATCTTTCTAACATGTATAGATAAAGCAGGCTGTTGTGCAGATCAGAGCTCAGTGGCACAGGGAGATTGTTAAATGGCCCCACAGGCTTTATCCGCACTCCAGAGACACTTCACCACAGCGGATTGAAACATTATCAGCCCCATACAAGTGCCCTGCCTCCATGCCAGCGCTGGCATCCCCCACAGCATGGAGAGCAGAAGAGGAGAGATGTCCCTGCACTTCAGCGGTTCCAGCTTAGTTTACCATCAAAATGAAAGCTGATGGAGCAAAGATGCCAACCTGTGCAAGGCAAGGGCTCAAGCACAGCCTGTTATTTTATAACTGCTCTGTCATGAGCACAGTAAGCTTTGGCAGATGGGCAGAGTGGACAGCAAGGACAATCACAGCTCACGAGGCTTTACTGAGCTGTGTCCCTACCTTGCTTTAGTGAGATGAGTTGATGCTCACCTGTCCAAGCCCCCAGTCAGGTAAAATATGCCAGGCTTTGCAAGGTGCAGAGCACAGAACCCAGCTCACCCGGAGTCACCTCTGAGACACTTACCTGCAGGGAAATAACAGCTGAGGTAAGATTTTGAACACCAGACATAGAAATCCCGTTATTTGTTCTGTATAAACTTGAGACAATGGCTATCAGCCTAGCTTTCATCCCTTTCTCTGCTCAGGAGTAACTTATTTGACTGTGCCTGTTCCCTGTAAGGTAGGATAAACTTCACTTTAAGGTTCATGAACTTTCAGAGAGTTTTGATCATGTGTGGCCGCTCAAAAAGTTGTACTTAAATCACCTACTCGTATCAGAACAATATGATGACCCACAAGTTTATATTCAAACAGTGATAGCTCCTCAATAGTTGCCAGAATAGTTGTTTGAAACAATGTCAGGTATTTATCTGCTGGCCGCTGTGCAAATCTGTGTAAAGACTTGTCTAGTGTCAGGACCAACAGAAAATAAAGCTTTTCTGTAGTATATTAGATTGCTAAAATCAGTGTCTGAGCAGAAAATAATCACTTTCTGGTGTCCGCAGAATTATGGAATATAACACCTCTTGCAAATGTAGGGTAGGCTAGAGTTTTAATGACAAAATACAGAAGGTTTTTTTGTTCATTATTAAGTACGATTTTACAAGCAGCTGTGCCCAAACATGCCTACACAATTTACTGACTGAAGTAAGAGAGGCAGTGTCACTTACAGTGCTTTAAAAAAAAAAGTTGTTAGAGTATTATGTGAAAATAGCAATACACTCCTGTATTGCTCAAGTGAGGCAAGCAAACATCTCTCTCTTACTAGATAATGGCCTGTCAGCCTTCCACGTCCTTTCTTTTAGTAGCCTCAAAAGCATCACCACACAATGTGTTCAGCCTTGCTCCATGCAGCTCCCTGTACTACCTTCCCCTCACCACAGCAGTGCTTGCTCAGAGCCTCCGGTCCAAAGTTGGCATGGGAAGACAGGTCGGCTCCGTGTTTAAAAGCCCTTGGATAGCCTTCCGTCTCACAGAAGCATAGGGGCAGATTCAGTGAGCCGCTGAACAGCCCCCGGGGGATCACAGGTTGTGTGCACGGCAAAGATCCCAGCCCAGGTGCCAGCAGATGGCACCCCCCGGGCTCGGGGGAGCTGCAGCCCCGCGGGCGGTGCGATGCGCGGCGCTGCGCAGTGCTTGCGGGCAGGCGCTGACAGGCCCAGTGCGTTCTTGACTGAACTCATGCAAAGTAAAAAAATAAGCGCTTTCAGTGTTTCACATCTTTCATCAGGGATCTAATTCCTGTCTCCAGTTTAGGAAATCTTTGCATATGTGCTACATGTGATGAGAGCACTCCATAAAGTAGCCTCTTTCTGGATTTAAATTAGGGCTAAGGTTTTTTGCTGCGTTACTGATTAGCACGACCTCTTAATGTCTTTTTTTTTTTTTTGTTTTCTTGCCTCTTCCTTGGGTCCTGGCAGTTGGGTTAAGGAAATGGAACTTGAATGGTTACCGGTTAAGAGCTCTTTTTAAAAGGAAAGCTTTGGTCTCTAACCAACTATTCGTTACTAAGATCACTGCAGTAGGTTACTCCTACTCATTTTAGGAAATGAGTCAATCATCTTCTATAGCTTGATTTTAATTAACACCACATAGGCTCTGTCCACTAGAATTTTACTATTGAAGTCTAGGAAATGCTTGGAAGGAAAAATCAGGCTCTGCCTGTTTGTGTTGAGCAGCTTAACTCTCCTCAGGTCTGCTACCTAACCTTGTAATTGCAGGAGCTAAAGACTTCAGTTGATGTGGAGGATAAATTTACATCTTAAAAGAGAGACTCTCAATTTGCTGACAAGAACTTTCTTCTATGATTTATACCTGGACTTGAGGGAATTAAGAGGGTTCTTTTCCCATTCATTTTTGCACCATGACTGGGTTGAATATATCCAATATTCTTACACTCTGGAGTTTTCAGAGTGCCTCAGTCATACTTTTTGCCAGCGTTTCTTTGGTCTAATATGGGCAGGTAAGAAAGAAGTCTGTCAATGCCAAAAGCATTTTCCAGAACTCTCCCTGTAAGGCTTCAGACTGAATATAAAAGTCTGGGCTAAAGTCCAGCACACGGAATCCATTGAGGTTTCATAAGATAAATGGAAGAATTAAACAACATTTCTGCAGTTTCAAGTGTATCTGTAGCACCATGGAACTCAGTGTGGCATGCATCTGAAGCTATTTGGAAGAGTATAATGCAATTTCCAGTATAAATACAGTTGTACAGTGGTTAATAACTTCACATTTAAATTGTCTGCTAAAAGCTTGGTATACAAGTTAATGTGACAGTATTTTTCTTTTGGTCTCAAAAAATGGTTTAAATTGGTAATACAATTTTAAAATATTTTTGTGGTTTATTTTGTGGGGTTTTTGTTTATTTAATAATCTATTAAAGTAGGGCTTAATTAGGAAGCTGACATTTGCATACTGATCTGTTCCTCCCTGAGAAAGCCAAAGAAGTGAGCTCTCCCCATGTGCACGCACGCAAACACACAGCAGCTCTGGCTTCCAGCCCACTGTGACGTGAGCCTACGGAAAAAAGCCTCTTGCCAGTTTCCAGAGATTTCATGTACCACTCATGAATGTCTTGATTATTTGGGTTTAATTACCACAGCTCCAGTTGAGGTACACTTGTGGGTGCCTTTTCATCCAAAATGTGCAGCTGTCCTGATTGAGGGAAGAATCGTTGAGGGAAAGGGACTGAACTAATAGAAAATAAAAATATGTAGTTGAGAATGACATATCTATGATTATACTTAGGCTAAAAGGTAAGATAGTGGCCTGGAAACATGTGCATTGAGATTCAACTCCAAATCCAGCTTTTTGCTTACCTTCTGACTTTTAGGAAGTCCCAATGTTCTGAGTTTTCTTTTCCCCATCTCAGTTTTGGCTAGTAGTTCTAGTTAAACCAAACAGATTCACTAGGGGTATTCAAAAGCTTTTAAGCTCTTCTCTTAACATCGCTCTGTGCAGTACATATGCTTGTATTATGCATTATGGCCTGTGCTGTGTGGCTCCAAGGTCCTTACAGTCAGATCGAGGGTTAAAATAGCCTCGGTCTGGAAGACTTGACCTCTCTTGGAGACAGCTGATACCTGTGGAGCCCTCTAGGACCACTGGAATGCTAACACCAGTTTTGATTCAGTGTTACACAGAGACATTCAAAAGAAGTTTGGTCCCTCTGTAGTGTTCGGTTAGTTTTGTCTCCGCTACTTCTGCAGTCATGACTTAATTTTTCTTTTACAATGGGGAGTTTAGTTGAAGCAAAGGCGGTACATGAAAAAGGAAATGGAGTGGGGAAGTGGAAAAGCCAGAAAAGAGTGGAGTCTCACATGGCAGATGGAGACTGAGGAAATATTAGATAAACATTGAAACACAGATATACTCTGTCTGTAAGATAGGACAGCAGTGAGCACTTACAGGACTCAAGTGGAGAATGTATCTGTACTAAAAATCAGAAGCATATCAGGCTAGGGTTGAAGGTAAACATGTCAGGGTTGTCATGAAGTCTGAGAAAAGACCAGACAAAAGAGGGGATAGCGTGAGATACAAGCAGCACAAATAGAGATACCAACTGGGACCATTAAGAGGCATGGTGAATAAAGCTGCCGCAATAGAAAGCAAGCAGAGAGGACTGGATGCTGCTTCTGAAAGGGCAGCTATCTCTAAAATGTGTAACAACTATGATTGTTGCTATTAAAGGAATGAAACCACCATTCTGAGAAAGAGCACAGACATTCAGCAAAAGCTTGCTGAAAGAGAGCAAAAGGTTTCATAAGTCATATTGGATTCTGTAGAAGAGGAACAACACATAGAAATGGGATGCAACTTCTACAATGGCAGGAAAGAACTGCAAGATAACTATATGCACATTTTTCCAAATGCAATTCCCTTGCGTGTGTGCAGACTGTGGGTTGATCTTTAAGCATTTAGCCAAAATGTCACTTAAGGCAAATGGCGGCTTGACTGGAACTCATAGTGGAGAGGCAGGGTCCAACAATTGATTCAGAAGCTGACTCTCCCTGGTCTAAATTTGAAATAAGTTCATTCTTTCCTAAGGTAGAAAATGGAATCCAGGTCTTTCAGGACATTTGCTTGAGGCAGAGTTTTGCCCTTGTTCTTATTTTACTTCCCTTCTGATCAGAAGCAGCTCCAGTTAAAACGCCTTAATGACAAGGGGAAAGTCTTGATTCTGATCTTGCAAGCCATTCCATGCCAGAATGACTTCACAGACTTCATCTGAATTACTTCCAATTATGCTTGGGTAAATGACATTAGAATTAGGCCTGGGGTGTCCATGATTTCACGCTTCTCCAGGATCCTGAAGATGCAGGGTTTCTTATAACTGACACAGGCATGTCAGTTGTTGGAACATCCTTAGAGATCACTCCACTTCAAAACAATTGCTATGGTGGAAAAAGAGTTTACAGATGGCTCTGGTTCATTCCACCTGCATGTTCTCCCCTCTCTGAGTGCTGAAAGAGTGCCTGCCTACATTAAAGCTGCTGTTGGCTGCATACATAATTCAGTGTTTATTTTAGCAGAAATGAAATGGCTACCACAAATGGCGACTCACACGATCATCAAAGCGAGCGAATGGCAAACATGCGCACAGAAGGGAACAGCATCCTTTGATGGAATTCAGTCTTAATGAGACAGCCAAGAGTTGCACAGCCCTCCGTCTCGCCTTTAGGATACCAGTGTGAGTGATAAGTCTTGGCAGGCAGCTTCTGAAGAGAGGCAAAGGCATCAGACTGAGCTCACAGCTGCGTTCAGTCCCGGAAGATACAATTTCATGGCCATACTTGGGATTTCTCACTGCGTCGAGGTTCTGGCTGCTCTCTCAAGCTGAATAAGGAAGTGTGAGTGAACGCTGTCTCGTGTTGCCCTTCTCATATTGGGAGTATTTGAAATCTCATCCTCAATAGTGACAGGACAAGTAAAAACTGTAGCAAAATACTGTGATGAAAATTTTCATTTTCACCACTTTCTTCTTCCTGTCTAAAATTACTTTTTTGAAGGTATTTCTCCATAGTAGTCTAAGTGGAAAAGCTGTAAATATCAGAGCAAGTTAGTTTACATCAAAACTCGCTGTTGTGAAAAACTTCAGGGAAAGCAAGACAGCAGTGTTTTGTCATTAACCCCATTTATAAATTGCAGTCTCACACCTCCCCACATTTCCTTTTCCAATGTTAACTTCCCTTTTAAAGGACAGTGAATATGCTCTTGTTCATGGAAGTAGGCACTAATAACAAATATTAACTCATCTATTTCTAGCATCCCATTCCATAAGGTCTATTTTTAATATGTCCCTTAATATGGAAATACTTTTATTCCTTCTGAAGGTTCATCTGGTATTCCTGTGACAGGGTTAATCTTGGTGTTCATTTTTTGCATGCGATTAATCCATTTAATGGGTATTTTTGTGAGACATTGAAGAAACTGAAATATACTGAAATACCTACCTCAGTCCACACAAAGACGTGGACATCTGCACAATCTGCTGGTCACAGCAAGCTGGAACGCAAAGAAGCAATAGGAACATGTATTTCTTTGAATTTAGGTTTCCTCAGCTTTGGGACTGGGAATCCCACTGCTTAGAACAGCTCCAGCTATCTATCCTTGGCCTTGCTGCAGCTCATATTCTAAAGAACATCATGGGACAATAGCTGGCAGACTTGGGTGACTATAAAGCTACTGTGATATTTAGGAAATATGACTTACTGTATTACTTGCAGTTTATGTGCCTTAAAGCCACCCAACAATACAAAGAAAAGTACAGCAAGCAAGGTTAACAAAGAGATTCATATCAAAACTACAATCCTGATCTAAATTAAAATGCTAATGAAGCTTCATGTTATGTCCCACTGGCCGTGCATACTGCAAATGGGTGATGCAGTCAGCACTGTACCATTCTTCTGATAACCATTTCCAGAGAAACCTTCGGTACCATTAGATGTCAATGATATCTTGTCTGTACCAGTAATGTCTCTTACATGCATGCAGTCTGACTTTTCCCTTGTGCTTAAATGCCATTTCAAGTTTATTGCTTGCTAGCGCAGCTTTAAATCACGTTTAGCTTTCTTGTGGCCCCTGAAGCTTGTAGTACCTCACCATAAATGCACTGTGCTGCCCGTTGTCTGTGGAGCCGACAAACTGTTTGCTTTCCAGTGTTTTTATGAACAGTCTGCAAGTCGTTAGCCAACTTAGTCAATCTCTGTTTTCCACTGGCCTGTAAATTAGAAGGGAAAATAAAATATGCTGAGTTGATGCTAAAATACCATGACATACTTCACTGATTTACTAGAGAATAAACAAAGGACAGATCTTGCCTTTTATAGATGCAAGCTTCTCTGTGCCAGAGTCATATAATCTGCCTTTGCCAGAGTTTCATTACACACAGTGTTTGTGGGCCTTTGGAATCACAGCCTCAGTTAACTTCCATCAAAAAAATAAATCTGTGTTTAAGTACCTCACCAGAAGAATTTTTCCATTGTGGGCAGACTGTCATAAAGGAATCAACTGCAAAATAATATATTACCTATGAGTACATATGTTCTGCCTCCTCCCAAGAAACAGAATATATATGTAGATGTTTCTGATCCATCATAGCAAATACCTCGCTCCATCAATGCCAAGGACAGTAGGATAAATTCTGATGCCCAGGGCTGGCCTGATTATTTAGAAAAGAACAATAAAATCACAGATCTCAAAACTGCCTGAATGCTGCAACAGTCAGGATCCACAGCAGTCAGAAGTGGGAAGAGAGGGATCATCCGAAGTTACTTACCCTGTAATCTCAGGTCTCCACAAACACAATGGTTTAGTCTTGTCAGCTTTAGTCCTGAGCATCCTAATGCCATGTTCTTAGGTAAACTTCACACACCAAGATGCCTGATGTATGTCAGAATACCATAAACCCCTGTTTATTACAGCAATGGTTCCTGGGAACATTTAAAAAAAAAGTGAAAAAATAACAGGTTCAATCACCTTTTGTCTAAAGAGATGTATCAAAGAACAGATTATTCCTGCTGCTCAGAATTAAGGGGAGTTTTGCTCTCTTTGGCAAACATGTCTTCTCCCACCACTCTGCTTCGGATGCAGATAGAAATGAGGCTGTGGTTTAAATTCAGCTATCCAAGCTTCCCAAGCACAACACAGACATTGCCAAAACCTTCAGCTCACAGAGTTTTCCAAGACAGGCAGAGACTTTTTAGGCAATCTGAGTAGCTTTTTTTTCAAATGCGTCTTTCCCAGCTCCCTGCATAGTCTTTTGGTGGCTACCGCCAGCTACTGAAGAGGACTGAGGGTTGGCTGTTGAAGAGGCAAGTGGCAACAGTAAGCAGGATCTGGCAGACAGCAAGATGATGTAAGTTTCATAGTACTTCTTTCTGGCCACTGGAATGAGCTAGAGAATGGAGGTTTAATCAAAAGCCACTAATCTAGAGCTATTTTAAAGCTGCTTCAGCAGCTCACCTGGCAACAGCCTTATACATAGGCCTTATTATTGCACAACATATTATCCTACTGTGTGCTGATTGTACCCACAAAATTATGGTGGTAACTGTCACTGTTGGATTTCTAGTGCTGAGGCAAGAGCACAGCTAGAATGCTAGTTACGGAGGTATTAATGAAAGACAATCTTTGGGTGTATGCTGTTTGAACTATCAAAAAAGAGATTATATGATTTCTAGAATTCCAAGATATTCCTGAATCTGGAAGAATTCAGTTCTCCAAACTATGGTTTTAACATCTACAGGCCCCATTACTTAAAATGAGAATCCTGGCTGCATTGCTAGTAAGGCTGAACCGTAGCTTTTAACACATATTTGACTTTCCACATCAGTCACATGATTTCACCCAACCTTGCATTTAGTGGTTGTAGGAATTTTACCCACTGAGAAGTTGCCTCCTGCCTTTGTTCACATCAGTTCCAGTGGAGTTTAAGGATGTTGGATTCCCATCCAGGATAGAAGCCAAACATTACAGAAACTTGTATAGCAACAGATGGTGGTGCAGACTGGATGATTAAGTAGCCCCAAGCTCTGTCTGGCCTATGGGCATGAACAAGGAAAAATATGTTTTTGCAGATTATTTGCCATTTCTTGCAGGATAACACTGTGTTGCTGAGCTCATGGTTTATATTTACATGCCTGTTCCTGAGATGAGACATCCATACTTACCCAGGAATAGCCACTGGCTTCTGATATTGGAAACTCAGTTTCAAGTCCCTGCACTGTTGGAACCAGCCAGGAATTTGAAGCGATATCTCCCACATCTGACCTGACTGCTCTAAATGCAGTGCTGTTGACTGTATCATTTAATTGTAACCTTGCAATGTCAAAGTAGTTGCTAACCACAAAGAAAGAGTCTCAGCCTGGCAAAAGACAATGTATGAGAAGGAGTGGGGGAACTGGAAAAGAAGATGGCAATAAGCATGACTGTAATTAAACAGTGTCAGAGCAAACCAGCTGCTTGGGAGGAAACTCTCTGTAGCTTTCAATGCATTTCTGAAGCCATCAGCTGTGCTAAGAGAAAGGTATATTTGGTTAGTGCTGGAGAGCCTGAGGTTTGAATGTTGTGCTGTAATACAAAAGTTTGCATGGCTACGTTTTCTCTGTTGTTGAAACAGCTTCTGTCTGTTGAAGAAGGAGGAGTTACCAAATTTGGTCAGTGGTCCTGCAATTTTCCCTCTGAACCACACTAACAGCATGTTGGATTGACCAGATTTCATCTTTATATTTTCCGAAATCTAGTTTACATTTGCTTTTCTTTTTCAAGAGCAGGTACTAAAAAATTGATTCAGTGGGTCAGATCTCCAGGACAGTATAAACTAGCATGACCTGTGTTAAGGTGATTCTAATTAAGTCATTTCAGTTTATACTGGTTGAACATCTTGCCAAAAATCTTATCCCAAAAGGGCCGTTATTCCATTTTGGCACATTTGCACTCCTGTATTCGTCCAGATGACTAATGTTGGTGTGAGGAGTCAGGGAAAGGAAGAAAAACCATCTGGCTACTTCCCTTCAAAACTAGACATTCCTAACTTATTTATGTTCCCAAATCATCTGTTCTTGCAGGGCCAGGGAGTTTTCTTTGCTTTGAACTCTTAGCCTCGTGGTCCAGAACATATTGTCTGAAAACTAAAAAGAAGGGAACCAGGAATGTCATGGCTTCTTGCTTGTTGGTACTGGGCTACATATATCCCTCAGCCCCGGCAGAAGGCACATATATCTCAGCAGAGGAAACATGCAGGCAGTCAGTAGCCTGTAACATTTACAACTAGCGGATTAGGTAGCTGCTGCCCCCAGTAACACATTTGAAGCACTTGACACCAGTGAGTGCCAGACAAAGCGTGTTACTGAGCTGTGGGTGATAAGTGTATCTCCAGCAGCAATAACTGCTGTAACTTACCCAACACTTTCCCATACCAGTTAACATCTTAACTGCACACATGTTGCCTAAAGGATCTAGGGAATTTGACAATGGATTAGTTTAGATAACTTGGTGTTATTTTTATCATGATCTTACCAATGTTGTATCTTCCCTCTATAAGGATATGCTTAACAGCATTGTCTGGTATGGAGCAAGCTTCAGTTTGTTACTGTTGCCTCCAGGCTAAGTTTTAAATCTTGGCAAGTAGAAATTGGGACATTCCTGAGTAATACTAATACACCAGTCTGTTCCCTCACACTGACCTGGTAGCTATCTAGCGTGCTGTAGGAATGCTTCCAGTGTAGTTGGCTAGATAGAATGGCACTGGGCTAGGATGTGCTTTTCAATCCTGTTTACCTGCCGTTATCTGTAGAGATAGAAACATGAGTACAAATTAGAGGCTGCTTTGAACTCCTTTAGAAAATACAGACAAACATTAAACAAAAAGGCAAGCTGACTGCCCAGCATGGTCCACTGGGATTGCTTTTCTGCAAGAGAATTGTTTGGTGTCTTTCCAAGTTAGATTCGTATTCACATCCCTGCAAAGCTCTCTAGGAACTAGACCAATGTAGGATCAAAGCACCTCTCAGCGTTTAATCTTGCCATCTATCTCTGTGAGGTTTATCTGCAATTATCCCATTTTACAGATGGAGTAGAAAGCATGGAGGCTAAAAGGCTTGACTAAGGTCATACAGGAAGTCTGTGGGAGGATGAGGCATCAACCTGGCTACTGTCATCTCCTGGGTGAGACACCATCTCCAGTGTGGCACTGGAGGTTTGCTTTCACCACTGCAGCGGACTCTGAAAGGAGACAAGGAGAGTCCCTGCTGACAGTGAGTGCATCTACATGAACATATAAAGGGAAGGAATAAAGGGAATTGTATGGGAGGGTTTACAGCTTTGATCAGTTTGTTTATGGTGCTGTGATAAGATGGTAGTAGAGAAAAGCAAGTCTCTTTGGGAAACCTAAAAAGAATGCAGCTCCTCTCTTGCTGTGGAGGGCTTTGAAACCTCTTGGGATGAAAAATCTTGGTTCAAGCTGTAGGATATTTATTGGTTAGAAA
The DNA here is from genome assembly GCA_013400615.1 of Syrrhaptes paradoxus. NCBI lineage: Eukaryota > Metazoa > Chordata > Aves > Pterocliformes > Pteroclidae > Syrrhaptes > Syrrhaptes paradoxus. The sequence goes on from VZTO01000054.1 coordinate 97,082, forward strand.
TAACAGCTGGTGCTTTTCAATGCCTGTGATTCTAACACACTTCACACGCTACAACTGCTGTGCTAGAAATGATACTTCTGACATGCCAACACTTAAAGTGCTCCACACAGAGCAGCACATCACACCACTGAGGGTTGCTGAGGGGAGGAAATGTGGTGAGAATTAAGAACGCAGTTATTCAGCTTGGAATTTTGACAGAATTCAAGGAATAACACCCAGCTTCTTACAAAAAAGAAACTCATTAGATCTTTAGTTACAAAATATGGTAAGATTAAAAAACCCTAACACAATAAGCTTTCACTCCAGACAGCAAGNTGCAAAGACAGAAAAGTATCCAAGTCCTACACATGACAGGCACATCCTGGAGTGTCTGCATCAGACTGAGTCCAGACTAGACTGCTCACAGCTGTTACCAACTCTGTGTTCAGTCTAGGAACGGAGTGTGTGAAGACTTCTGCACTGGTGCGCCATGTTACTGGAAATCTCCCAGCCCCGCTGGCATTTCTGCGTAAAGGTGTATAATCTGGTTCCATATCTACCATATATCTATCTAAATAACAAGGCAATCTTACAAATGTCTGTTTCATTGAAATGGCAGGAAGATGACAGGATAACGTGTCACCTTTTCTATTGTGAAATAAGAATTCTTTTCCCTGTGCCTGAAGACACCACTTTGTGTAGTTTTTGTTTAGTTTAAAGAAAACCAAAACAACCAAATGAGAAACCCCAGCCCTTCAGACAGTGCTTTTATAGGCCCAGTGCATCTTTTTATCTGGTCTTTAAGGGTGCAGAATCTTCTTGGAAAGCTACTCCCTAGTATTAGACTACATCATCTACTCTTGGAAACAGTAGGCTTTCAAAACTGCTCTGGGTAGAAAGGCAAAGTCATTAGCCTTTGCAACTGCACGGTTCTTATGAGGGCGAAAACTCTTCAGGTGTAACACTGAAGCTACCAGTGCCGCCTGGTAGTTTTGACTCAGCCA
>VZTO01000055.1:5612-53070 GCA_013400615.1 Syrrhaptes paradoxus
TTTTTTCTTGTGGGCTTCGTCCCCGCCCTGCTTTCTCTGGAATGCTTGTATCTTCTCATGTACAGTGGTTTTCCTCCTTGGCAAAGCAGCTTCATGTGTTTCATGGTTTTCTGCTCTTCTGAACTGGAACATGTTCTTGTGTGCTGCTTAGAGCACGTAGCTTTGGAGGATCTGCAAAAGACAAGATGTTTCATGCATCCCTTTCTGAGGTCTATTTCTGACAGTCCCTTGAAACCAATTCAAAACTCTCCTTAATTATAATAGGACAGGTTTGTGTCTGCTTTTAGTCAATAAAGCTTTGTTCTGCCTCAGGGATTTTACTTGTACCTGATTATATAATAGAGGATAGAAGAAGAAGGCAATAGTAATTTTAATCCCCGACTATATTTTGTTCAAATACAAGGTGCAAAGAAATTGATTGAAAGGACGAAATGCGAATGTGGTACTGCTAAAGGAAACATTCTACCCTGAGAAGTTCTGCTGGGTCAGACACCGAGCTTCCCCTCTATTTTCCCTTTTGTAAGTGTTTTGGGGTTTGATATTGGAGAAAAAAACAGTATATTTTAAATCGTAGCCCTCCTCTATTCACAAAGCTGTAGTACCTTGCAGGAAGCATCCAACACATGGTGTGCAGTGGATTAAAAAAAACAACAAACAAACATAAAACCAAAATATTCAGTACTATTGGTAAGGAAGCCTGGGTTTTGTGATCCCTACTTTTCACTTTAGAGCTTTCTTGGGGGTATTTAGTTCTAGGCTTCCTCCTGACAAAGCAGTGTTGAAAAGCTGATACTTAGGTATAAAGTTTTAAACACACTGTGGTAATTTTTCTGTTGTTAACACAGAGTATATATTTTAGTTTTTTGATAGTCTTTCTAAAAATAATGAAAATGATACTGTAACTTAGGAAACACACTAGATTTTTTTCTTGATAAAACCAATATTTTCAGAGAAAACAATTCTAGCACTGCATCCTGTGATGAATGGTTGGTTATGCCATTGTCAGATTTGAGCCTAAAAATTAAAATAAAAAGGGGTATAGCAGGGAGGACGGGAAACTACATTAAAATGTTGAGGTTTACATTTTTATTGTGCAGCTCTAAAAGAAAGGAGATTTTATTTCTTACAGAGAAATTAATTTCTCAATATACTGAACTCACAAACTGATAACGACAGATCGGTCTTACAGTGCTCCTCAGGACTCAGTTCTGCAACCCATAGCTTAGAGTCAAGAGTGGGAAACCAGGAGCAATAAAGGAGCAAAAGCATTCGCCTTACTTTCTGTAACTGGGTCATCTTAATTGATCCCAGAAGACTTACTCATTGCTGGACTACCTCAATCAACCCACCTACATCCTCACCTGGAGGAACTTGTCTCTCTTCCTAGCAGCTGAGACAATGCCTTTGGGGAAGAAAAGGTTTCCTCCATTACTCCAGGGAAGATTTTTAACCTCATCCTTGCCATATACATTGCTGGGCTGTCACCGTCACAAGAAAACAACAAACCAATACTTACACTTCCCAACCCACCATATGTTCATTTGTACACCTAGAAAGAAAGTTGTGTACTCTACAGCTGGAATAGGTATTTATAATAGCTACATATTTAATTGGTTTTCTTACTGTTTCATGCACTTAGCTCAGTCTTTAATGTCTTTCTGAAAAATTTGGTTAGCAAGAACAATAACTACAATGCCTTTAAAATATGTACAGTTTTAAAATATGGACTGCTGGTCTGAACTGATTGAACCTTTGCTGAACAGACAAAAAAAATCACTCTCAACCTGAATAGTAAATGTTGAGGTTAGAAAAAATTTTGTACAGTTGTTGCTGTAGAACATGTTTGTGTGTAATGTTACAGGTTTCTAGGTGGAAGAAATGCTGAAAAAAATCCTAAAGCCATTTAATAAGTACAGTATCATTTGCAGCATTTTAGACAAGTATCTAAAATCAGGAAGCATTAAAATATCTTTAAGAAAGACCACTTGTGTACAATTTTTACTTTCAGGTCTGGATATTTAAGTGAAATTCAGATGAGTTGTTTCTAAACTTGTAGGTGCTTACACATTTTTCTCAGCATTTTTATTTTTATTACTTGAAAATGCCTTACCATTTTCTTTTCTTAATAATTCAGATTATTTAGTGGCTCTGAATGATCATGAAAGATTCATTTATTTGTTTTGCACAGCTCTATCTTTCTTCTGTATCTTCATATTCCATAATAATCTCGTAAAATTTTTTTACATCTGTGTACATACCTGAATGACATGATGGTGATATCCTCTTCAGGTGTAAAGGAATAACTGTAGAAAACAGTAACTCTCTTAGCTTTCAGTTTTCCTCTCAGTCTAATCTGGAAATGGGAAAAAGTGATTACCACCTGGAAAAAATGTGGTGCTCTAAATGTAAACCTTGTTTCACCTCCTTCTGATGTCTTTCCTCACCCATTGCATCTGTTCCTGAAATATCAGAATATAAATGCATTAATATTCAGATTACTTCTGCTGCAGTCAGAGCATTTGAATAATTCCAAATTAAGGATAGTGATTTATCGTGTCCTTAGTCTAGTGGTCCTCAAATACTAACTGCAGCTGTCATGATGTAACACTGCAGGCTGGACTTAAATATTAAAAATTGTAAAAGTCTGTAGTAGTGGTGCAGTTCTGAATATCACACTGCTCTTGTGTTCATTTTTTTTAATTTTTATCAGTGGAGCTACTAGTGAAAGTAAAGACCAAGAAATAAAGTATGCTTTTAGCAGTAGCTAACCTGCAACTGTATGATATGCTTTCCACTAAAACCAGTCTTACTGTTTGGGGCTTTTTTCTTATCAGTCTTTCAGAAGTGTTCACTTTTCTCTAGAGCACTCCTATACATGCTGTTCAAGCAGCCTGTGCAGTTTAAGGGAGCTTGCTGAGCATTGCCAGCAATATTCAGCACCAGAGGGAAGGGAACTGAGCAGTGCATCCTGCCACACACAGGGCAGCAGCTGTACTGGCCGGAGCGCTCAGTGCTAGCTGTGCAACCAGAGACTGCAGTCAGTGAGTATTCTTCCTCTTGGTGCTTCTAACATCTGTAAGTTTACTGTATACATATAAAATGCTAAGGGTCTGCATTCTTCTGCTTCCCATAGCTGCACAGGTCTCATATGTCGTTTACACTCGCCTGGTTAAGATGAAAAAAATCTTATTGTTCTTATCAGTTACAGTGATGCTAAAGAACAGAGCTTGGGATTTGTCAGAAGGACATACCTGTGTTTTTGTTGGCTTTGCCTCCAGTTAAGCTTTAACTTCTTTGTGGTTTTGAAGTCTATTTAATCTAGTGAACTTGGTTTCATACTACTACAGTTCAGGCAGCAATCCTGTTGAAAAGATGAAAGGTAGAAACAATCACAGCTTTTGAGTTGCCATAGCTTTTAAGCAGTGATGTAGCCAGCTTCTTGCTTCAACCAAGATGATGCGCAAAGCCAGTAAAAGCTTCAGGAAGGAATGCATAGTGGACACATACCCCAAGCACAGAGAACTGTGACACTCACTAATGCTGCCTGCTTGCAACACCCAGCCTGCGAGAGGCTACTGAAACTGAAAACTCGCAATTCCACATCTGATGTATTGACCCCCTGGAAAACAGTAAATTTTGACATGCTTTAGAAAGATGAAAACTGATTGTGTATGACAATATGTTAAAAGTACAATTTGAGATTTGGTGGGCAATTTTACAACCAGTGAAATTAAACAAGGGCTTAGTACTAAGCTTAAGTATCCACTGGAGGAATAAGGAGCCACAGTTCCCTGCATCTTAATTTGAACAGCAAAAATAAAGGAAAGCAGTGAGAGACAATTACCTGTGGAATCAACACTTCTAAGAGGTAATCTTATAAAAGGAAATACAAGGTTGATTTGAGACTTCAGTAGCAGATCTGCATTTTTCCATCAAGTTAGTTAATTGGTTTAGTTTGTTTATGTCATATTAACTTGTGTTCGTATAGCGGATTAATAGAGGACAGTATAGAAGGCAGTCTAGTTCTAGCAAATGGCCTTAGAAACTGTTTATAGTTATAAAATCTCTATAAACCAATGAGAAAAAAAAAAGGATTGGTTTAAGGCATGTAAGAGAAGTGTGTTTATGACAATTGTGTCCATCATAGAACAGCAAGCTGTCCTTGCTTGCTATCTTCTAATGTCCACCAGTAAAGCAGGGCTTCAAAGCTCTTCATTTAAGTCCAATCCATGCTAACAGAGGTGCCAACCTGCAAATACTGTACAAACACTGCTTGCCCTGCTTCATTTTATTTTCATTCTTTAATGGCAATTTATAAGCAATTCCTACAGGAAGTTACTGTATCTTACTCCAGGTTTAACTTCCTAAAGGGTTTTTTCACTTTCCTTTCTTTTCAATATATATTTAAATTATCCTGTCTAGAAATTATCTGGTACTGCTGGTATTTCACTCTACGAACTATTGTTTTCACTTTGAGAGTCATCTTTTCCTTTCTTTTGAAATAAGACTTAGACTAAATACCAAAATTCTTTCATTGCATATTATGGCTGAGTGCACTAAAATATTAAAACCTTGATTTAAGTATTTTTGTATTCAAAGATCATAGGCAAGTGTTCATTTGAAGGTTCAGTGGCATTTTGAAATGAGAACATCATATATAAAGATGTCAGAGATGGAGCCTCCCACAGTGAGGTTGAAAGAAAAAGAAGAACAGAATGAATAGAAGAGTTTCTGGGTTCCAAGGAATTTTAACATCTCATTACTTTAGATTACCCTACATATAATTTTCCAATATTTTGTATTATAGACTTTCAATGTATTGGTTAAAATTACTTCATGCCTGACATCAATTTAGTCTTATTCATTATCTCCTTTAAATAAAACCTTAAAAATAGCTGGTTTCAGTAAGTGAGCAATTTTCTGATAGATGCGGTTTCTTCAACACTTACAGAGTGAACTTGCTGTAAATGAAAACAGAAAGACTAGGAGGTAGCAGTCCCTTAGCTTTTCTTGAGCAATCTAGTATTATATGAATTTAAGTAGTTCTAGGTTTACTGTATTTTACCGCACTTTATACTGTATATATATAGATGCATATTCATAACCCTACAATTAAAGCACTTGCTACCTAACTAAGCTATTCTGACTTTCTTTGTCTAATGACAATGACTGTGATATTATCATTTGGTGTATATATAGTCAATGCTTTGATTGCTGTTCATATGTCTTCAGTAATCTAACCAACTGTGTGGTAGAACTGTGGTTGCCTGAGGTGGGACTGGATTTGGAGCACAAGTGGAAGTATCTCTGTATTTGGTCTAGTAGCTGTCTTGAGCTATACCCAGTAGTGAAACTGAGGTCACCAATGACCTCCTCAGCCATCTCTTCTTAAAATTTGTGTCCATTTCCATTTCTCACTTGTATTACACAGCTGTAATCTGACTGTAGACAAATGAGACATCAGAATATCTTACTGTTTATTTTCTTCATTATCTCATTTTAAAAACATCCCACTAAAATATATATCATATGCTTTCTTCCTCTCTCCCAGTGTTTTAAAATTGTAATAGTCATGATCTTTAAAAGTTAGAAAGCAACTTCCATGTCTTTTCTAGATATCTAAATTAAGAAAATATTAAGTAATTTTATAAAATCTTAGAGCTGATTATCATATTATCACATATCTAAAACACATATTGAAGATAGGAAATATATAACTACATGCATTTAATTAAGACAAATGCATCCAATCTTTTACAATGCAACCCTTTTTGTATTTAAGTGCTTATAAAACAATTAGTTAAACCCACAGGTGCATCCCTTCTGAAAGTGGAATTAAATATTCCAGTTGGTTTGCATCGCTATTTCTATTTACTATGCTATTTTGGGTAGTTTCCTTATGCTTGAGAGAAACTTCTGTTCTAGATACACCTGTACTGCTCTGTGTCCATTGTAAGAGAGTGCTTGGAGCTGAATGGAGGAGAAAAAGGGAGGAAGGAGGTCTTCAAGGACAGAACTGCCTTCCATTTTCTTTCATGTCTGCTGGGAAAACAATGAGATTACATCCTATGAAGGATATCAGGCAGCGTTTCCTTCTGTTAATTTGGTGAAGCACCGGAAGAAGGTCACTAGAAAGTATGTATGTTGTCTCATCTCAAAGGGATTTTACGAACAGGTTCAATAATGTCTGTCTTAGTAGTAAGGAGTAGAGGTGAAACCCTCCCACATTGCAGATGGTCTAATTGAGAGTGGACCTTAGAAACAATGGTCCTTTTGACACAGTGAGAAATTTGGTGTCTGGTAATACATGAGAAATTTTGAGAACTGATCTTAATCCATCAGTTCAAAAATATTTGGGAAGCCTTCCTCTAGATGGTCCTTCCAACTCACCATTTCAGCCACATTTTGATACTTGCTTCAAATACAGATAATTTATAGTGGTAGTACTGCAAGACACCAGCCATGCTTGCACAGAGATCTTTGCTCCTTTTCTTTCCTTAACTCTTAGAGAGCAGATTTATTTTCTCAGTGGAAGCAGGGGTCAGATAGATGGGCTCTTTGCTTTCTCAGATAAAAGGTAGGTGAGAAAAAGAGAAGCCTTCCAGCTCACCGGGAAACACCGCAACACCCAACTGGCTCCTGAGAAAAGCTCCCACTTTAGGGGACTTTCCACACCTTGGGGAGAAGTGAATCACAGCAAAAGCAAGTGCCTAGGGTGGGTCTGCAGGGTTCCCCCTAGCAGCACGCTCTGCCTGCCAGCTGGGAGTGTCTGTGCTCTGCAGTGCAAGGATGCGTGCTGGGACCCCTTGGCAGCGCAGTAGCACACCAGACAAGGGAATAAAGGAGGGAATAGAAAAGGAAACTCACTGTAAACGCCCGATATGGAAGAAAATAATAGATGCAAAAGAGAAAAAGAAATAAAATCTGAATGAGTGAGAATGGACTGGAATTGCTAATGAGTAGTTTAGTCTCAGAGAGTCCCATAAAAACTCGTGCCTTGGCACCTGAAAGCTGAGGTAGTCACTCCCAACAGTGCAAACACAATATAAAAATGCAGCCATTCTAAGCTGGTAACATTTCAAAATCTTCTCCTGTCTTTATTTCTCCTCCTCTTCTACTAGGTTCTGCACCGAGTTTTGCTTGCTTATAGGCAGTGTTGCCAGTTCTTACAATTTTATCATGAACTTGGAGATATCTGATGCTTTATTTAAATGCTCAGCTCCTGCAAATGCAAAAAGAATTTTTTAAAGGTAAAGCAAAACTTTCTAGGTCTCATGATTATGTAGGAAGCTTGAAAGTGTGATCCCAAAAATATATCTTAAGACTTAGTCCCTCAACATTCAGAAGTCATCGTGTGAATATAAAGAACCCAAGTGTGCTGGGGATCTCTATTTCTTGTTTCTTGGATTTTTTTTAATGTCATAGTTATTATGACTGTTTTCAGGATTTTGAGAAATCCAGTTGATGATCTGTCAAATCTTAGAGCAGTGCATATACTGAATAGAAGGTTATAATATTTCTACTATAGCTTCAAGCCCTAGTGAAAAAAGAGAACAAGGACTTCTCCGAGGCACCTCCTGGCTAGTGCTCTCCAATATATCAAACAAAATAAAAACCAGAAAAGAAACTAAAAGCCATAGAGCAATTACTCCTTAAAACTTGCCATATGCTTTAGATGCCTTTGGTATTTTCCACTTAGACCACTTGGTAGAATCTCCTGTGTTTGGTAGAAACTTTACAAAAAGTTTCTCTGATGTTCAGAAATCTTTGGCTTATTTGATAAACAGAAAACATGCAGACTTTTGCAGAAATGTGAAAATGAGTAACTGATCATCTGCCCTGATTGGATTTCCATACTGATTCTGACAATAAATAATTTGCCTTTATTATCTCTTTCTTCCACAACTTGCCTTCATGACCAGACCCATGGCTGAAAAGTCTGTTCCTGTGTTTGCGGAGGGCAGGAACAGAACACAGATTTTCAGATTTCTTCTAAGCAAGTTACTTTTCCAGCCCTTTTTGTCATGAAGATAACTTTGAAAATCCATGCTAAAACCAACTGAGAAGCTTGAACGCTTGCCTCCAATTTTTTTTTCCATTCTAGGGCTTATTCAGAGTGACACAGAAGCCTCCTCAGGTTGGGCTTTGGGGTCTGCAGGCTGCTCAAATCGAAGGCCAAATCCTCAGAGATGCTGCAGAGCTCCAGCTCCAGATTTGGCTCCTTGTTAGTCATGGCTTCCAGCAATATCTGCAACTCCTGCAGGGATCAAGACTTAGTGGCTCTTTGCAACTCCCAGCAGGCATTTGTTCACGGGTGATGCATTTTTATACTTCAGTTTCACTTGCTGTAGAATGTTTTCAAGAGACTGTATGGCATGCAGTAGCTAAGATCCTTTACATATGGCTAAGGATCCTCTACATGTAGCTAAATGTTATGAAGAATCAGGGCCCTATGCAGTCAGTTAAAGCGCTCTGATTCTCTTTGCAGTCTCAACGTAGCACTTAGTTCACGTGCTTAAGAAGGAATGTATTTTGGGGAACCTTAAGCCTAGATTATTTCCCAGTTTGTGTCTCCTCTCCAGCAGTAAACAGGTTTACTTGAAGTGGCCGACTGTATGATCCAGCAGCCCTCCCCCACTCCTGTCCTTGTCACAATCACCTCTCTAAATGCTTTATTCATTACATTTTCATTGTCTTGAATTTATGCACTGAGGAAAGTGGGCTCCTAACATTATGAATGTTGCTTTCAGTCTGCTTGGCATGTCATTTTGCTGCCACAGACAGAACTTTCCCCTCTCCCTCAGATATTTTCTGCTGAGAAGCTTGATTCCAGTTTCTGTTTTCTGTTCCACATCCAAATATTCTCCATTTTATATCCCTGTCTTTTAGTGAAATCTGTAAAAGGTTGCTAAAGGGAAGGATAAAATGTTGTGACACATATAGCCATGAAAACCTGTGATACCTGGTTCTGGTCACACACTGGTATAAGCTGGAAATAACTGATAATTACCCAAAGTTATATAAAACAGACTGGAGAAGCAACATGCTACTTGGTACATAGGAACTTACATAGCCTTCACACACATAAGTGTGTGTGTATGTGCACATGTGTGTGTAGGCAGACATCAGTAACTGCAATTCAGGAAGTTTACAAGAATACCAATTTTCCAATAAGAGCCTGTTTCTGAAAAAATCATGTCTTGCTAATTAAAAAGTAAAGGTGATCTGAATATTAATATAATAATATCATATATAGGCTTTATATAGTGATTTTGGTGAATATATCTTAAAGTTTTCTAAGCTGTATCATTAACTCTGTCTTTCAGATGAAGACATAAAGTTGAAATAAGCTGCCCAGGTTCATGATACAGGTAAGTGGTACAGCTCAGAACAGCCCAGTGAACTGTCTGGAGAACTCTTTTGTCTCCTTTGTATTTATAAGTATTCAAAGAGTAAAATGAAAGAGAAGGGGACATGAGAGGAAATTAAACTGTATAAAGATAACTAGTCAGCCTACTCTTCCTTCTCAAAAACACAAAATAAAAGTTTCATTCAATCCTAACAAACCCAGATGTCACCAATTAAGACCAAAAAGTAGGAACAGACAATTCAGGCCTTTTGTTGTTGTTTTTTAAAGTAGCTTTTCTATTGAAGTCATATACATACATATTACGGAGATCAGACCGATAACACACATTTCCAAATTCTAGTCTTTGTGATAGTACTCTGTTCTGTGTTTGCCAAACAAAAGCTTAAATACAAATAAAAATCAGAATACCAGATGACAAATTCCAGCACTAAGAAGTTGAATAAACCCCCAAGTCACATCCCATATCACCATTTCTGATGATGGTGCTCTACATAAAGAAATAAACAAGCTAAGAAGAATTTTCATTCTTTTCCAATGATTTTTGACACTCAAGTATTTTACTATTTTTAAATACTGAGAGAGAAGTAGGCCAATTTTTGTGTAAAATGTTCATACGGCTATTTCATCTACCTCCGTTCAAAGCTGAGTGCTCTGCGGGTAGCTCAGAGCAGCACCATGCAGGGGGCTTTTCAGCTATACAGCTTTCTCTAGAGAAAGCTGGGCCTGAACGCAAAAAGCAACTTAAAATGTGTCAATGTTGGCTATCGAAGCATAATTTGTAGGCTTGGGGTCTGGAGTGGAAACTGAACTTTGTTGTAGACCTGTAGTCTCCATGACCAGCGCATGGGGAGAGCTACAGGAACTCCCTGGCTGCATGGAATCATGTCCAGGAGCCTGAGGCCAGCCAGGAAAGCTCTGAGGTGAGGGATGGTGGTAATGTTCCTTGCCAGGCTGGTGATCCAATGGGAAATATATGTATATGTTATTCTTCTGTCAAATTTGTCCCACTGCATAGCAGGACCACAGGGCTTTGGGTGGGGGAGAGCAAGCCTCTCCTCACAGCACCACCCTGCAACTTAGTTCAGGCTCCAGTGTGTTGCGAAACCCTGTCCTTATGGTTCAAGAACCTCATTCTCTTATAGTAATGCAGGTCTGATGAAGCTCCACTAGAGTAAATAGTGTAAATCCAGTCTTGGGGAAGGGAGACTAGTTCCTGGCATTCGAACCTAATGAAACACACGCATACGCCACATGTGTGTGCTGGCATTAAACATCCATTCACAGATCCTACTCCTTGACTGGCTTTATGGAAATGTTCATTCAGGTTCATCCCTCCTTTCCAAAATTAAACCTGGGACTGATTATAGTTTTGCATCAAAATCATGTGAAACTCGTGGGTTTGAGTCCAGAGGAAACGTGGGAGTTTCTTGTTGAGACTTCAAATTCACTTGAATTTGAAACTCAGAATGAAACTTGGGGAGAGAGAGATAGAACACACACAGATCCACAGGAAAGAATATGCTCAAAAAAACCCTCATGAAATGCAGCTGCCAATGGCTTTAGAAGAAATTCTTGCTCAAAAAATGAAAACAAATCAAACCACATTCCTCTGCGTTAAAAGTCTGACTCTTAATGCTACCAAAAATCCTTCTTTCCACTCTGGGCAATGCCATTTGTTAAAAAAAAAAAAAAAGAAAATGCATAATGTTTTGCCCAACATAATGTCCCTATAGCAGCTCTAAAAGCAGAAGGAAAAGTATGTTTTAATTAATTTATAAACAAAAGATTATTTCCTGCACTGCCAGCAAAAATCCTGTTTGCCGACAAGGTTCTGGCTTCAAACATTATCAGCAACTGGCAGAATGAGTCCTTTTATGCAAATGAACTCATTATTATTAATTTCTGCTGGTGCTGAACGATTTATGAACTGCTTTTCGAATATGGAAAAGTGGTTCATGAATCAGAGGGGAAAAAATGTTCAAAAAGTCCTGGGTCGATAAATAACAGTAGTCATTCATGAATCCCGCCCATGGTGTCTTTTATCTTCAGTAAGGAGAAGATCAAAATGATAAAATAGTAATGTGCCAACAAAAAAGGATTGAATGGGCAGAGACTAGTAACGTTGTCCTCTTGAAGCCTAGATGGGCAGGGATGAATGGTGACAGACTATCCTTCACTAACAGGCAGCTGTATACTATGATTCTCTCAAGGTGAACGTGTTCCTTTTTCACATGCACACCCCACAGGGTCAGAGCAAGAGGGAACTGCTGAGCAGAATCCTACTTGTCCCCCTGCCTCCACACATGTACACAAGCTATGGTAGAGGGATGGTGTTTTTCCATCGTAGCTGCTTTTCAATACAAGCCTGCTATGCACAGACACTGGAATTGCAAACCTCCCCAGCAACCCCATGCTTCCCCCACATCTCTTACACCTCGTTACTGCTAGTCCTCCTGGAACTGGCATGTTACCTAGTGCTTCTCTAGGAGCGGGTGCAGAACCAGTTCACTTTTAAGGGCTCACATTTTAAGATGAACAGAGATGAAACATACTTCATAAAAAGTGAGAAATCTGGCAGCTGTTCCCCTTACCCCTGCTCTCTGAGCATCTCTCTAGCCCTGAACAGGTTAGAGTCTTCAGAATAGTACAGTGTATACAATTCACTGTGTCCTTGTTTAATTAAGTACTTTTGTGTCTGAAACACAAAATATTGCATGTACCAGGAGTGAATTGTGTTCACACAGATGGTTTTTTTCTCCTTTAGGAAATTCTCTGATGTGCAAGCGGTCACAACAGACTAGGTCAAATTTATCCTCAATGTAATTTCATTAAAACCACAGAAGTTGTGCCCAGAATGAGTTTAGCCCATTATTATTTCATTGCTAAATATAGGGCAACTCTATAAAAATGAAGTAGAGATGGTGATTAAAAAAATCTGTTCTCAATTAGTTTTCCTTTCTGTAGTCTTGATAAAGTAAGAAACTACAACTCCATACTGTGATTATTTGCTCTTAAATAGCATTACTCATCTAAGAACTTCCATGATTTTTCAAGTATTAGTCGATTAGAAGCTCATAACATTGTGTGAGGTATGAGGAATTCTGTTAGCACTAAAGGTGAGGAAAATGAAGCAAGGAAATTTACATGGCCAAGATCTTGGAAAGAATTTGGCAGACTCAGTAGTCAATCTAGAAAAATTGATGACTTTTCCTACTGCAACCAATAGTCAAAAGTATCTTCCAGCAGAGGAAAAGAAAATGGCAGGCTAGTAGCTGGTTTTTAACCTTATTCTTACGCATATTTCAAACTCATATCTTGTCCATTTCCTTTATTTCATTTTGCCACAGGACAAAATCCTATGCTTCTGAGCTCAGCGATGAAGTTTTAATCACCTCAACATACATCTTTGCACAATATATATTTTTCTGTCTACCAAAGACATAATGGCTGGTCCTTTTATGGGAAACCAGGATTTAATCCAGTAAGTCTGTGAGAATCAATATTCTTGTGAAATGACACCATGTTGAAGTTATTTTATGTTATGTTGATGGTTAGCTAATTTTGTAATGGAGACATTTCTTCTAGAAGCAGACATAGTATAATTTAGTGGTAAAAACGTCAATCACAAGGGGTTGAACACTTATGTCAGGGCAGGAAGAGGGCAGATTTATTGATGGAAATGTATCTATATACTCTTTGTGGCACTTTGACCTGAAATATCCATTTTGGTTATAATTTTGTTTTGTGAAAATGACATCAACTGCAATCACTAATGTAAAAATGACACTGGAATGCTTTGTTCCACAGGCCTGATTTAAAAGTCTTGCTGCTGTTTGTTATAGTAACAGCTTCTCAATAGCAAACGAATTAAGGTACTCATTTAACTGCTCCTTTTTTCTGTTCGTAGGATTTTTTAATAGATGACAACCTCAGAAAAAACACAGTGTTCTTTTTTTCTACTGTTTAATATTGTTTAAATTGTAAATATATAGCATGTTTCATAATGACATTGAGGTAACCAAGAGAAGGAGGCATGGTGCTCTGGATAATACTATATGCGGATATATTCCTGTGTGGCTTTTCTTCTCAATGCCAGTTAGCCACCCACCCAAAGCCATAAAAAATAACAATGGGAATGGGTAGGAGAAGATAGAATAAAATAAGCACAGAGGTTGAGAAAGAATAAGTGACAAGGAGGGAGACAAAGAAACAGCACAGTGCAAAACACAGGGAACAGGAACGTCTTGTTTGTGACTTCAGCTTTTTTTTTTTATGAAATTACAAAATCTTTATCAACTCAATGGACTTTTGTATTACTATTCCAGATTTACAGTGGTGTAACTAAAACCAGAATCTGGCCAACCCTCATCTTAAAGAATAGGAAAAAGATCGTAAGGAACAATGTGAATTTTACAGAGGACCTGTGCTGTAATGTGAAGTACTGGTTATTGTGTATTTTCTGCTGCACTATAATTTCCCAAAAGAGTGTCTTTTACCAAATAATATCATGAATCCCTTATTGGTAAAGGCTTAATTAATCTGTGGGATAGTCCTGAGAAATCTGCACTTTAGTGTAGAAAGATTCTTGCACAATTGAAAGTAATTTAGTATAAATAATGATGGGGTGTTTTGCAAGCTAGCACTCAATCCATTCAGGCTTTCCCATTTTCTGTCTTTCCATTTACACCCCTTGTATGACTATCATGCAAACCTAACAGCTTGCTTTTCTCTAACAATCACATTTTTTTCACTGAGATGTAAAAAAAATCATAATCTGCTTTGTAAATCTTAATTCTTGGCTCCTTTTCAGGCAAACAAAATGACAGAATCTGAGGCCATCCAGTGTCCTGCTCTATGGTGAGTCACAATGATTTTCTCACTTAAATATAGAAACCATTTAGAGTCTCAGTAGATTACAACTTTCCATCAGGACTAAAAGAGGAAATTTGTCCTATATTTTAATGTCATGATCCCCAAAGATGTTTCTTTTGAGTGGCATTCTAGGCTTTCTATAAACTTGATTCACTGGAAAAGTCCTCAAACAACTAAAGGCTGCTCATTAGAGAATGTGGAGCACTGCTCAGAACGTGACTACTAGTGATGGTGTGATAAATCAATAGGGCACTAATATAACAGTATATTTGTTTGCATACTATGAAGCACAGCCAGGCAGCTTGTTGACAGGTTGCCTGTCATGCATCTCCCTGTGGACTGGGAGAAAGTAGATTGGGAAAGCATCCGATCCTCCCAAAAGTTAGGACTGCTCATTAAGAGCAATCACAGTGTGGTCACTGATCTACAAACTGGAGAAGAACCAAAATAGTAATAAGACTGAAATTTAGCTCACTTTCACATTTCTCCAGTTGGACCATGGACAGTTAGTACGTGCCTCAGATAAATGCTGACTGTCAGGAAGGTTAGAATAAATTCATTATTAAAATAAGAAAAGTTTAGATAATGTTTTGGTTGTTCAGGTTTTTTTTAAAGCAGAATTTTGTTCTTTCTTAACCCTAGACATTTTAGTTCTGCCCATTTGCATAGGTAATATCGCTATTGTATTTATTCACACTGCTCGTAAAAAAGCACATCACAAGAGTGCCTGGAAAATAAAACTCCAATGAGAAGGGACCCATCAAGTTTAAATGGACTCTTATACTGCAGCATTATGAGACAGAGGCTTGCACATTTGCAGCTCCCATGGCAGAAAGTGAAACTCTGAACAATTAAAGCAGCACAGACATCCTGCCCTGAAGGACTATAAGCATTTAAAAAAAGCAGCCATGACCTCTCTTTACTGGGCCTGTTTTCTATTTAATTTACAGTCTTTATTAGCCAACAAAATCTTGGCTGGATCTTGGCTGGATTCATTTCTGGGTGATGAATATACAAGCATTTTGATCTACAATTTGGGGCACTTCAAAGTATTCTTTACTTTATGATCATTTGTAATCAAGGTCAGAGCTCTGACAGTAATTTAGATATCACCTAAGCATATTTACAATACATACATTGCTTTGCAGTAGCATGGATACTGTCCTCTCTATTTTTGTTCACAATAAGACTGGAGCTGCAAATGCTCAGGCTCTCAAAAAGTTACTCTTACAAGTATGTGTAAGCAACTCCATACCTAAATTTCTCTTATTCTGTTCCCTCAATGGCACACAAAAATAGAGCATACATTTCTGGCAAACAAAAATTGTTGAAAAAAGCCATAAAATTTGTTGAAATATGAGCTTGGGAGAGTACTAATGCAAATTACTAACTTTGTAGGGGGGGAAAAAAGCCATAAAAAACCTTAAAACCTTTAAAGAGGATGTTTTGTTCTTTCTTTCGCCTGTTTTTCTCAATTTTCCATGTATTCTGCTCGTGCAGTAAAAGCGTTTTCTGCTTTGTCAGATACAAGCAGTTTCAGAAGAAGCCCGTTTTCAAGTACAGGGACCCTCTTTCATGCCAGCGGCATCTTGCAAGGCAAAACCTAAAGGTGTGACCTCTGTATTAGCACCATCATCTCAGGTTCTACGCCCAGTTCCTTCTAGACATTATGTCTTTCCACATCTTTCTCTCTAGATTTGTGCTTGCTAGGACAAACCTTCTGGTTCTTGTACTTCACCTATGCAGTCCGACCTTTCGTCAGCACAACGCAAACATTCATTCAAATTCCAGCATTGAGTCTCAGTTACTTTTGGTCTTGGCAGACAGATACCTTGTCCATTCACTCTGAAACTGCTGCACAGGTGCATTTTCAAATTTAATTTTGCATCATCTCCCTCTTCCACCAAGCGCCCTTTCATTGGCTCCTTTTCCTCCACAGCTAAAACCGTCCTACAGATGTTTTAAGGCCCACATAGGCTCTCCCCAGACTGTTTGTCCCCATTGCATCCATGAGGTACTGACAGATCAGTGTGTGTCCACCATTCGCAACTGGTTTCATCACCAGTGTCTTAAATTTTGAACCATGTTCGTTTAGATTTCTCCTGTGAGGGTCCACTCCTATAAAAATCTGCCAAGCTACTACACTTGCCCTTCTTCACATCCTCCCTTAAAACTCTTCTCTGCTCTGACACCTTAAAAAAAAATTATCATGGTTAAGCAGCTGATGTGCTGTGACTGCATTAGTGATCATAATTGTCTCCCAGTTACCTTGTCATTTCTGCCCTTCTTCTCATCTGCTTGCTGTCTCTCACCTTTTGCTCAGATTAAAGACTCTTTGGGGTAGGGACCACGCCTGTATTTCCTGTGCACTTGGATCCTTTCCTGCACAGAGAATCTCGGGTTCTAGGCACTACTGCAGTGCACATAAATAAGAATTACTGTTTCTAAAGTAAAATCCTTTAGGTATGCATAAATTATAGCCACATCCTGCAATCCATTTTTCAGGCTAAACAATTGACTTCAACAGGAGTTGAGCCAGGGCAGGAGCTGGCCTATAGTCTTCATTCAAAACAAGCAACACAACATATTATTAATCACCTTAAATAGAGACTATCACATTCAAGTGATGCAGTTCTACCTGCAGACTAAAAAAATACTTTTCCAGAAACCTTATGACTTCTCTCATTTACACTAGGCCAGGCTGCTTTTAAGAAAACTATTGTTCTGCCAGGGATAACAAGATTGCAGTGACTCCCTGATCATACCTCCTTCATGTTGATTGCCTGGAGGTTGGCAAAAGGGTGGTGAGTAACCAGCAGTCAGTTGTATGGCACCTTGTCTTTGCCCAAGAGATCTAGAGGTAGCTGTAACTTCCCATTCAGAGCTTTTATCTCCCACTACAGCAACACAATGCAGTCTTCTGGCGGTGTGGTTTCTGAATTTTATTCTGAGTTTTGTTAATATCCTCAAATATAGCTTTATCCATATTGCAACCATAGCCCTAAGCTGCTAGTTATAATTCACCAAAGTCTTGGGGAAACAATCCATTTGGCCAAGAATGCAGCTTGGGAAGAATCACCAGCTATTTGTACACGCCAGCATCATAACTGTTGGTGGGAGAGGTGGTTACGGAGGCCACTGTCTCCTGTACTGTTCTTGAGGAATGACAGCTGTGTTCTTCCTCCCATGTAACTTGGAAGAACTGCAAAGGAGAGGAAAGCCAAAGCCAAAAATAAAAACATGCGCAAAAGCAATGAGTAAAATCTGCCAGATTCAAGGAGCTGTTGTACTACTGGAGACGAGCCAAAAATCTGTGGAAGTCCCCTATTAATACAACGGTTTGGTCGTAATTCCTCCCCCACACACCCCACCCCTTCCTTCCCCAGGTGAATCTTGTCTTGCACATAGAAGACAGACTACAAAAAGCACACACACTTTTCCCAGAGTTATATTGTTTGTTTTACAGGCTTTCTGCCTGAAAGTATTTTTTTTTCCTCTTCTTTTGCAAAGCATGGGGCTTCCTAAGTTGTTGATATGTGAAAGTGAGACAAGTCCTTAATACAGTCAGTAAATCCACTCTGAATAAGTTTACTTTCTACTCAAATTGTTTATTATTATTTTAGCTAAGGGTTAATCTTAAAAAAATGTTCATAGATCAGTTTGCTTTCCACTTTCAGCCAATGTTTTTGGTCATTAGATGCTGGTCGGTAAATGAACCATGCAGATAAGACCTAATGTTAAATACCTGGGACTTCCTTCTATAGGGAAAAATGCAGGAAGGATAAGAATCTCCTTCAGACCGTAAGACAGATATTGACTTTCTAGCACTAGGAAGAAACCTTGTGGAGCATTTTCTGTTTGCCATCATCAGGAACAAGATGCTGAATTAGAAGCACACAGTTGATCCTAGTGTGATTCAAAACCCCTGAAGTTTCCTTTGGCATATAATGAAAGTGCTCCTGGCTGGGAGGCAAAATTGGTTCAGTGGAATAAAGCATATATATGGAAATAGAAGTAAATTCCAGGTTCCTTCCTAGCCTTTAACAAAAGGATGTAGCGTGTTTGTCTAAATAAGGGGGTTTGGGGTATTTTTTTCCTCAAAAAGACATAGGAATTGTATAACTTTATGCCGAATTCAGTGTTAAGTGTATTTTCGGTAATGTGCCTCTATACCCATATATCTGGGGGCTTCTTCAGTCAGTTATTTCTGTGTTATTGGGGAGGAATTTATCTAAATATTTTAAATGGAATATCTATCGTGTATCTGAAAATTGCCTGTTCCTTCCTATCTGAGAAAAGCATGCAGTACTGATTAGATAAAGCAAAACTTCATATTTATTTTAGATAATTTAGTCTCTAATTATACACAAGTGATGGGAGAGAGATACACAGAATCTGACCCAGAATTGTGACTAGAAAATAATAATATTATCCTAATTAAAAACCATATAAGAGTTTGTTATCCAGCCTTAAATCCCTGACAGACTTCTATGGCTCAAATAATCACAGGATTTGCAGGCTAAAGATTTAGTGAAAGTTTCATGGAAAAAAAAGATCCCTAATGAATTCTCAATGTTTTTTAATATTGTGCCTCTTCTACGGCAATGATGGCTTTTGGGGACTCTTGATCACTTGTGGGACATGTGGGTCATTCGAAAGCTTGAATATTCATTATGAGATGAGCTGGAACTGGATGTGCAATATGTTTGGTTGAAAACTAAATTTTATGTAAATTCTACAGTGATGTTTTCTGGCTCAGTTAGAATCTATTCTACTGTTTATCTTTATACTAATAATGGTCTCTTGGGCTTCTTTTTAAGCCTCTCTGTATACTTTTTTTTCTTTTAAAATGAAAGATGAAGATCCAAAGAAAACAATTTTTAAAGACAGAAATAGAAACACTAGGTAAAAGGAATTAGCAATGCAATCTCTGCACATATTATATTGAAATCTTCTGCAAAATTGCAGCTTGAAATTTTATTCCTAGGACATTAACCATTTCATGTTTGAACAGCGTTGCTGCTCTGGTTCCCCATATTTCAAAAAACCTTTGGATCTGCTTTTGATTTCTATTTCTGGATATTTTTGTAATATTTATTAAAATATTCCTTCTCTGGAGTGGTAAATCCAGTTCTCTGGAAGAAATAAAGTCTGTGGCATAGCTCTGAAATGAGAATTAACCTTGATTACTACAGTAATTTACTAATCAAAACTGGAGACCTGCTAATCAAGCCTGAATTACCAGCTGCTTGATTTTTATAGTGACATAACCAAAATTGAACATTTGGTAAACAAGAGTCTTATTTATGAGGGGAAAAATTTGGCATATGGCCATATTCATCTTAGTATATTTATCACTGTATTACTGTGATTTCCTTATCTGCTGATGTAGGCATCCCTCTTCTAACTTAACCCATCCACCTTACCCCAGAAACACGAACACTGAATTTTAGATTACCTTAGAATCTGTGTGAGAGTAGACAAACTCACTTTTCAAGAGATGTTTTCTGATCTACCTGTTGTTTTTGGACCCAGGAAGGAGACTGACTAATACATTGCAACAGCCTTATGTTAGAGAGTTGGTTAGAAAGCACCTTGGAATAAACGATGCAGAAAACTGAAAACAGAAACAAGAGGCATGGAGAACTGCCAGTAAGCAGACAGCTGGGAAAAGCTGCAGGAGGAAATGGCAAAGAGCATCCATGCGGCGCTGGTGAGGCCGGGGCCGGAGGGGGTGCGGACAGCTCTGGAGAGGCAGGAGAGCAGGAAGAAGACCCAGGGGAAATGGGGAGAGTGAATCACCGAGGGCCTGACGGAGGAAGCCACTGACCGCTCCTGTGAGTAAGTGCATCGCTTATGTAAATGGACAATGTGCCAATTATTATTGCCTATCTGATGGGCCTGGGATCTTTAAAGTATTTGTCTGGTTTCCATAAGTGCAACTAATTTCATAGTTTTAATATTTTTTTGGTCTGATTTCTGTTCATTTTTTTCAGCTCCCAGATGGCATCCTGTATCCACTGACACAGAAAATAATTTCCCAGTATTTTCTTTAATGAATGACCTATTATGAACAAGCAGGAAAAACCCATATTGTACAATTCTTCCAAAGAAAAACTGATAATTAATATAAATGGAGAGAAGCCCCCAAAATGGGAATATTTTTTGTTGTTTGAATTGTGTATGGTATTTCAGTAAGGTGGCTTGTGCATTTTTTAAAAAATCCTGTCCAAATTATACTGTTATGGGTAATTGTGCTGTTAAAAAGCTAAAGAACAGAAACACAAAAATATTATTTCTAGAACAATATTTACAGCATAAAATTCTCATCTAGTCAGGTTCTTTCCCACTCTCTGTATGTTACTTTAGACCTAATCCCTCATTCTCTCAATTGTTAGCATAGAAAATATGTACTAAAGCAAGCGCTGCTTCCATTTTTTCTGCCATCTCATCTCACAAGCCTGAAATACTCTTTTTGCCTTTCAATCTCACATGTACTTGTGCCTAACAAGGATGAAGAAGCATAGGGATGAATTAAAATGTGTTGAATGGTTTACAGCATATTTAGACCTTGAAGAACATGTGTGTAGTGAGTGTATGTTTAAACGTGACCCTACAAAGCTGCAAGAGGCTGCAGCTTAGCACGGGCCAGCCTCGTGTACAACCTGCACAGCCTTACAGCTCTCCTGCAGCAAGTGCAGTCCCATCTCCTCATGCAGCAATTAGAGCAGCACCCTTTGCTACGTGGACCAACTGACGTTTCCTCAGAGTGGTTTTAAGTATCAGGAAAATGTGAGCAACTATAAGCTGAAACAGAGAGTACTATTCCTAATATTGTGTACTCTTGGCAGGAGGGACATCCATGAGGATAAAGGTTCCAGATTTTAGAGATGGATCCTGTAAGTACACTCAGTAGGCAATGACTTTCAACATTTGGAAGGTCGAAGAAGTATCAGTGGAATAAGTGGCTTAGACAGCATTAAGCAAGAGGAATTTCCCCCTGGCAACTGGAAATAGGACTTTGCTCTTCTCCCTGAAGCCATGTCCCTGCGTCCAGAAACTTTCCATCAGAAGTGCTCAGTATTGACATACTTGTGTAGGATGACCTTCACACCCCATCAAAACTTCAGAAGCACAACAAATCCACCTGGAAATGTGGATCATTTCAGGCTGTATGGTACTAGGGACACAACTGGAGCTCCACAGGGACAAGGAGCATATGAAGTCACTGAGGAGGGAGTACCTGCAAGGAGGGAGTGATTGCTATGGAGAAAGGCCAAAAAAAAAAAAAATATAGAAAACAACAGCAAAAGGAGTGGCAGAAAAACTGGGAAGAAGAAATAAAAATAGTAAAGCAATACTGTAATGTGTTACTGGCTTGGAAGCAAGGAAAAATTATGAAAACATTCATTTATTCATTTTCAGCCAAAGAAAAAAACTATAGCATAAAAAGAGGCACACACACACACACACACAAAAAAAAAAAGAGCAGAAAGATAAACGTGAAGAAAAAGGGCAGCAAATGAAGAGGAAATTAAAAGAGAGAAGAAACAAGTGCTGGAAGTAAAGGAGTGGATGGTGGGGGATGAGGCAGCACAGAGAGATCTGACGTACAGGGCTTTTAGATAAGTGAATTTTATTTGTATATGTCATTTCCTACTTTTTATTGCATTCCCCTGGCAGTCATCCCACAGTTCCATAACCTATGGGTAGGTGGGAGGAGGTGGCTAAGAGGGCAAAATGGTAGTTTTTGGCAGAATATTGACATGACTTGAGTCAGGTCGTTACTTGTGGTTGTCATTAGACAAATAATGAAACTGGGTTAATGGGGCAGGTGTTTATGGATCCTATAGGCTAGAGGAGGATCAAGTTTCAAAACCTGACTCACACAGAAAAGGAGAGGCCCAAACGATTCCATGCAGTGAAAGCGATGGCGAGCAGTGGTTTCAGCACCGCAGGGGCCACAGGGACCTATTTCAGATTTACAAGATGGTTCTCAACTGCCAGGTATGCTTCAGTACCTTAGCAGCCTTAGGAAGGTGGACACTGCATAAGTTTCTGTATTGTTAACTTCCTTTTTTGCAACCATGCAATAGAAATATTTTTTTTTGTAGTGCAAAATGAGATCCTGAAGCACAACTATATGGCAAAATACGGCTTTCATGGAAAATGTGCTGAATCCTGAGTCTCCGTCTTTTCTGGGTAACTTTGTTTCTTTGTGCCCTCTGTTTGACTCTTTACAGGCTTTTTTCTAATTATCTTGTTTTAAATTTAAAATGGTAAAAAATCTAAAACATACAGTGTCAAATAAAATGAGTTAGGATTTTTGAAAACTTTAGAACACATGCAATAGCTGCCATCCTGAGTCAGACAAATGTCCATATAGACCAGTGTTTTCCCTCTTAGAGCAAGAAAGAGCAAATGCCTAGGGAAAAAGTGTATGAACTCTGATACATCACTCATATAGAGCAATCCTTCTTCCCCTGTGTGCTTCTGCCCTCTGAGGATCGGTATCTTAGACATTTTGATTTGGAGGCTGGATCTTGATCATCACATTTAGTAGCTAGTGATGGATTTCGTTTGCATGATTTCATGTAATCCCTTTTATGGTCCATTTACACTTTTGACCTCCACATCATCCTGTGGCCATGAGTTCCATAATTTCATTATGCACTGTGAGGATAAAGTACTTCTTTTGTTTGTTTTAGGACTGATGCCTGGTCATTTAATTGGGGCTTCTAGTCCTTGCATTTGTGGAAACTGTTGAATAATGGCTCTATATGTTAGAAATAAGGCTTTTGAAATAAAAAAGCTCTCTTGCAATTTTAAAGCCTTATACAAGCTCCTCTTACAAATCCTTCCATGAAAAAAGGAAAAATTCCCAACTCCGACTGCAGCCTGATGAAATTAGAATTAATTAAAGCAAAAATAGTTTTACTACACAGATAGGTAGGCTTAGTCTTATTTCATATCTCCTATATGGTTCCCTTCTCTTGTCACATCACAGTGCTACTGTCGATTCCATGGGATGTGAAACAGTCTATTTGTAATGCTGTGATCTGTGGCACAACTATTAAATCATAATTATAGTAATGGGAGAGTGTGTCCATTGAGTTCTCTACAACAGGAGGAAGGGGAAAAGCCTGGCAAGTCGATCTAAAAAAAATAGGACTTTGAACAAGACACCTGAGCATGGACAGACAGCAATATACAATGGGGTAGACTAGGGTGTGAACTTACAGTTTCTCAGAAACTTTGGTAACTGCCACATTCAAATGCCAGCTCCCCTGTATCCAATGTAAATGTTATTGTTTCTTTCCGCTTGCATTTAAGCTAGCTTGCATTCGGTGCTGAGTGAAGCGTACACAGACATAGATGATATGGATACGGATACGGATATAGATATGGATATGGATGTTTGCCGTGGGGCAGCTGACAGCATACTACTTTGCACCTTTGACCTGTGGTAATCCACCTGTATAATCCACACTTTTAGTTTCTTGGCCTCTCTGGTCTCTCTCCAGGTAAAGAAGGAGCTAACAGCTGTATCGGCTTGTAGGGCACAGCAACGTGACAGGTGGTCCTGAGGGAACTGCATCGGTTCTTTTCCCATCTCCCGTATTTCGGCCTGTGCAGGACAGGAGGGGGTGAGAGAGATGATGTGAGGCAGAACCAGTGTTTCCGTCTTCCTGCAGACAGTAGTTATCCACGTGTCCTCTTTGCAGCATCTTCCAGTTCTGTGTTGTTCTGTATCGCTCCAGTCAGATTGCTCTACAGAGAGACAAAGAACAGATTCCAGGATAAAATCAAAACTGCTCTGAAAATGCAGGGTGTGTGGCACTATTTGGAGCAGTGGTGAGAGGTTAAAAAAAGAGTTTGACCCTAACCCAAGAATCAAAATTAATGTAAGAGAATTTTGTGCAACAAAAGGTATGGTGGAACAAAGACTGTTGGAGGTCTTGTTTATATTCAGTTATGACAATCAATATTGTCATGACAATCACTTAAAAAGAAACAACAGTGTAATGGTTTTCACTGAATTGTATGAAGAAACAGGATAACTTTAACAAATATCACAAAACATGTCAGAAATCAATTGTATTGAAAATATATTAGGTTTCTTTAAAAAAAAAAAGATCAGAAAAGGAAGCAGCACAAGCAGGAGGAGAGACAGCACACAAAGATTTACTTCTGAGTGCTACAAAATATTGAACTAAAAATAACATTAAAGATGAAATTTGCAATGAATCTCAAGCTGCTAAATTCCCAAAGGCTGGGTCTGCCAAAGGCTCTGTTGGTTTCCTCTGTTCTTTTCTGTCTTTATTTAAATATTTTATACAGTTGTCTATGTTCATGTGTAGTGTGAACTGTCATTTATATTTCAGTCCACTCTAAAATGGATCTTAGACTATCTCAAGCTGTGCACTGCAGTGAGTAGTTTTGAACTGAGAGGTAAGTTGAAGTGGTAGGGACAAATGCAGGCTGATATTTAATGTAGTTTTTGTGTACTCGTATTTTGCTGTCATGTATTTTGCCTTAAAACTGATTTGTAATTTTATGTGTTTTGTGACATTATGATAAGATGTGATGTGAGCATTGTCTCCATTTAGCAAATACATTGATGTATTTTTGAGTCGGAGTGGTTGACTGGGAATTCTGAATTCTGACCCTAGGGTTTAATGTTCAGCAATAACAACATGCAAGTTTAGATCTGCAGTCTGAAATGCTCCTCCTTATGCTTTGGACTTGCCAAGGTAAAGTTTTTAAAACAAGCCAGTCTTAAGCTTATTTCAGATTCATTTCTGTGACAGGCTCAAAGGGTTCTAAATATCCTCACATCTCCATTGTCTTAGGAACACAGGGCACACCTCCCCCAGAAAAACTGGGACTCACTGTGGAGCTGGATTCATCACCTTAGGATAGATTCTCCCACCCATGTGGTGTTGGGGGAGGAAGCAGAGGGACCTTTTATATCCCCTGTAAAGACAAATTGCAGCAGTCGGGGTGGCTGGAGCACGGAGAAAGCTTCCTAATTGCTCCCCACAGGGTGGAAGACACCCAAGCTGGGGCTGGCGGGGGCACAGCAGGCAGAGCCATGCCTCCAACCCAGTACTGTCAGCGGGAAGGGTGGTGGTACTGATGGCAGAAACATGTAAGGTGCTCAGATCCCGAAAGGAGAAAGTGTTCCCTTAAGGGCTGCTTTATCCTACCCTTTAGACAGTCCTGTTGCTGATACATAGTGCTATCTATTAGATTAGGTAAGAAATGTTAAGATATATTAAGGTGGGATTCTGCATTGTTTTTACACCAGCACGAGGAAGAACAAAATTAGTGGCATTGGATTCCATTTCATCAGTTCTTATAAAAGAGAAAATTCTTAAGAAATTATGTTGCTTTCTTGCTTCTGAACAGTAAGTCATATAGAATAAAAATTTAAAATAATGGCTATTAGATTAGGAAGTCTAAGAAGCTTTTACTACTTGGGAGCTTTGACTATTAAAGAATTGACAAATTGCCATTGAAATACAAGCAGCTCTGCAATGTGATAGATCAAAGTTCTTTTTTTTCCCTAATGCAGAGTTAAGATGAGCAGGCTTATTTTTTGCCCATCTTCTTTGCAGATCAAAAACATTCCTTTCTTTCTATTTGAGCAATCAGTTTACTAGAAGAGCCCAATGTATATGTTGTGACTGTGGTAAAATAGTCATTCACAAGCCTTTAAGTAGTAATACAGCATGTTGGCATTATGCAAGCCTCAATACATCTCAGCACTGCTGTCCAAAGTATACAGTATGTTTCCTCCACATCATACAGATGCAAAGATTATTAATTATATTTCATAAAGTAATACTTCTTAAAATATTTTGACCACATTATTGAAAAGTTAACATATCTACGTAGTGCTTCTACACTAAGCAGAAAGACCAGCATGTTGTGTTTTAGTGGACTGTGTTCCATAGAAAGGACTCAAATGACTGAAATGTAAACCTGGGAAAATCACTTTAAACTCATGGCTTTTTAGAAATATATTAATTGCATGTCAATGTAATTATAAGAGATTTGGGTTTTTGTATATGCTTTTTTGTGTATTAAATACCTATTGTTATTTTATAAGCATGTCTAAATCTACTCTGTGATAGTTTCTGTTTTCTAAAAATCTTTTAAATTAAATAACACTAAAATATGTAACAAACATGCAACATTAAACACTTTTAAGGGCAGAAAATATTATTTCCTTCAGAAAGTATTTCTAAAATGTGTGATTTTCAACCCACTAAATTACAAGTAAGTTTTGTAAAAGCTGCTGTTGATAACAAGGTCTTGTACATCTGGGTTGTTGGGTAAATACTGTCTGCCAGCATAGCTGGAGATAGAAATTTCAGTTTTTAAGACCAGTTCTGTAAAGAAAATCCTTATGTGGGTGTCCACAACTTGACTGCTGATCTTAGGGTGAACACCATGTGTACACACTGTCATAGCACCGTTTGTACAAAGAGGATGAAAATCCTGCATGTGGCCCAATGAAGGTTTGATCCTGCAAAATGCTGTGCAATCTGAGCCCGCAAAACGCTTAAACATGTACTTAGTTTTCAGCTTAAGGGACAATACATAACTTATCTATATAGTTTGCTAAAAGATGCAGGATCAAATACATATATTGCTGAAGGAGGTATATAATATGTGAAAATAAACTGTATGGGAAAACATGTATAGATAGCTAGACAGGTAATTAAGGCAGCCTTTGATTTCAGTTCAAGGAATACTTACATTTACAGTATCTTGTTTCATGTTAATCCTTCAGTAGTCTACCACAGTTTGTATCTGGCCATGAAATTTTCGTCTATGTAGTGTCTTCCTTTGGAACATAAAGACTTACAATCTCTACTGCTGGTTTGGCTCTTCTTGACTTTCATAACAGAAATCCCAGTTGTGCTCTCAAAGGGCATGACTGGACCAGTTAGCATTTATTTCAGCCTTGCAGAAGGACATATTACTTATTTTATATATAAAGTATGCCAAAATAAGATGAAGAGATGTTATGAACATTGCAGAGTAAGTCAGTAGCACGTAGTCATAGAACTAAGGATTCCTTCCTTCCTGACTCTTGCTTCCTTGCTTTATACTGTACTTTTGATAATGTGCCTGCATTCCCATAGCAATATTATTCTGGCACATGATAATGCAATAGTTTTGAAATATGCTTTTCATGTGGTGTGTGAAAACATAAAATCTGTAGATGTGCAGTATACATGGATAAAAGAATTCAAATTACAATATGTAGCTACAAGCATAATAAATGGAAATTGATGAAAAGGGAATCTTTCTACTGCTGGGATTTTAAAGAATTAGACAAATGTGCATAGTTCAAATAAGGCAGAATATTCTGCTTCTTGTCATAGAAAGAGCGATGAACATGTATCAGAAGAGAAAATCAGCTGCCGCTTGGTAAGTACCCTATGATTTTTCTTGACTGCTGCCATTTGGGCCCTACCAAGCCCAGTACTTACTGTGCAGATCAGGGATGCTAGCTCCTTTCTCGTTGTTCTGTCTTTTGAAAGGACAGTCTTTCTTAGAAAAACTATATAGCAATACAATACCCTCTCTTCAGAAATATTTTTATTAATTCATTTGCTTTGCAAGCAGGAGCTAAGTCAGTACAATTGTGGAGTTAATTCTCAGTCCAGTGCTTTCCTCCTGAAGGCAGAAGAGAATCCCAGAATAGTGGTATTGAATGTTATTTTTCCTCTTATTTTCTATATTGTGCAAGTAGTACTATAGTATATAGGATTTTTTTTGCATAGTACAATATTAGGTGAAGCAAGTCTTTGTAATATATATTTATAAAGCAAGGTGGCTTTAATTCTTCTTCTTGTTACTGTTTCAGCAGCAGTAGCAGTAGTAATAGCAGTAAGTAGCAGTATTATTGGAAGTCCCTCTATAAGAGATCATTAAAAGATAGCGTTCTGGAGATGATGCTCTAACTGGAATCAGCAGGACAGAGGAACTATGTCTTGTAGGATGAATAACAAAAGGAAGGGTAGTTTACATTCTTTGATACATTTCTGCTCGATTAACCCCCAGTGGGAT
Source organism: Syrrhaptes paradoxus (assembly GCA_013400615.1). Lineage (NCBI taxonomy): Eukaryota > Metazoa > Chordata > Aves > Pterocliformes > Pteroclidae > Syrrhaptes > Syrrhaptes paradoxus. The sequence goes on from VZTO01000055.1 coordinate 33,943, forward strand.
TTTACCCCTCCAGTCACATTTTTTTGTTCCTCTAATCTTCTTTTGTATTTGCTCACTGACCCCAAGCATGTATTTGACTTGTGACCCTATTTCTGTTAATAAAATACAGGCCATCTGACCAGCATTCACACCAATGAACTACAAGGTGATGATTACCTCATTGTAAATGCTGGGAGTTAGCAACATGCAGCAGTGTAAGGCTGGTGGTTGAGTGGGCTGAAGATAACCAACGAAGGCAGCACGAGCAATTCTGAACTGTGATTTCAAAACCAAACCGAAGATAATAAACTCCTTCAAAATATGTAATACTATCCATAGAAAAACTGTATATCTCCTTACGTATTGTTCAGCTATTAATTAGTTGATAATGTTTAGGGGATTATGGCATGACAAACAACAATTATAGCTATAATGTGGAAATTTTCAGTATCTGTATGGGTGGTAGCTTATAAAATCAAAATTACCCTATTTACATTTTGGGTTATCAATTATAATTATATGCCTTGCAAAAAAATACATCAGCACTCAGCAGTAATAATTTCAGTATAGTGTTTTGAGGCTAAATTAACACTGGAAAGCCTAGGTGAGCTCTTTCTAATCAAAGTATTACTTGTTTTTAAAGCACTAGCAGAAATGTAGGATTTTTTTTAATAAAATGCATAGTAATGAACTTATTAATGCTTTCACCAAATCCTTAAGCCATGGGTCTTATAAAAAGCACTGTTAATTGTGTGTTACATGAAAAAATCATGCCATAGCCATTTATCAGATATGTAATCCGTGGCTCTGTTTTGTGACAGGAAGCCATTATTTCCACTGAAAAAACAAATCCGTTAAATTTGAACTATTAGATTACAGCAGGGTTAAGGCTGCTTCTGTGCTGTAGAGTCACATCAGGGTCACAGCCCAGTTCTAGAGATGTACTGCAAGAGCTTCATATCTGATTAAGACAAAAAACTGATAAAAATGTAATGCAGACTAACAATATGGAATTATCTGATGCAGTTTGGGGGAATAGGGGCAGGGGGTATAACATCATTCAGTTTATTTGCATATGTTTGTTCTTTCTACTGAAATCAATCTCTTTGAAGGAAGCAAGAAAACTTTAGAAAAAAATATTATTAATGCTGGTAAGAGAACACAGAAGAAAATCTTTAGTAAACATTTCTTTTGCAGTGTTGATTATCATTCTGTCTAATGTTTATTTTCATAAATTTCTTTGATCCAAACACAAGTAACAATAACATTAGGTCCACTTCTTTGAACTAACAAAACTATACTGTGGCCAAATTTGGAGCAAATTTTTAAGTGGCTTTTTTGTTTTTCTCCCAAGCCACATAACAGATTTATAGAGTAGATATTTGCATAACTCACACCCTCTCCTATATAGGAATGTTTCTATAGCTAACAGTAATTTACCTGCTGTGGGCCTCTTTCTGACTTTATTGCAAAGGCTGAGGGCTGTAAGCGTCTGGGCATGTACTCAACAGCAGTCGAGGGAACACCAGTGGTTCAGGGCTTTGGATCAGGGATCACCCTGTTGTGTTACGGAAATGTATATAGATTTTAGGGATTGACTGCAGCTCTGCTGGGCTGGCTGGTGGGTCATAAACCCAGAATGCAGTCAGTCCGCCCTCACTGCTTCTCCTGCCCAAGCCCAGACCACAGACGGCAGGCAGAGGCAGGGCAGGGACGGCAGAGGACCAGGTCCATGCCTGTCAGGATCTCTGCGCAAGAGAAGCTGAAAAGGTGTTACTGCTTCTCACTTCTGGACCAGAACCAAGCAAGCAGAGCACAGGCTGAGGACTTCACGATCTTCTTCCATCATAAATTTGACAGACAAGTAGGTACTATAGACTTAGAAACAACTACGTTACTAATATAAATGTTACGCAATAGTAAAATACATACTACAGTATTTACCGTAGTGTTTGAAACTAGGTCTGCGTTGCTGAAGGTGTTTTAGTCTGTACATATTTAAAAATTCTGACAAATCACAGATCTGCTTCAGAGACCAAAACCACAAGATCATCTCAGGTAGAATTATTCACCATGTCTCAGAAACCTGTCCTCTTGTGTGCCTGGCAGCACCCGCTGGGGCGATGGTCAAGAGCTCACATCTGTGATGGAAAGCATATACGTCAACCTGGGATTACAGCTAGCATGTATTCTGGCTGTTCTGTTCAGCCCTCCTGAGTGCAAATACTGTCTCTGAAATTGCTCAAAGTTATGAATAAAGAAATGTCCAACCTCAGTCAGTCAGCTACAGAAGAGCCATGTGCTGGATAAACTCACTGCTTTTTAAAGTTTTTTGAGGATATGATACAGAAACATGAGAGATCCTCAGGTTCTCTAAAACTTACTATTTTTTTGTTCTCCCATTAGACTACTGTGTTTGTCGCACTGCTTAGCCTAGCTGAACAAGGGCATCCGGTCTAATGATTGATTGCCTCTGTGAGCAGGTCCAAGCTTCATTCTTAAATCAGCCAGCATGTGGTTGATGACAGGGACAAGCCAACCCTCATCCCTCCCTTAGCAAATCATCTTCCCCTTTAATGTACACTTTGACCAAATTATGATTTCACCATTGAAATAAATGTCAGAATTTCCACCAGCTTCAGATGGATTGGGATTTGGCCATTGGGTTCTAAGTGTGGATGGCCTGTTAAAGGGCTTATTTTTAAATCAGGAGGTATGTAAGTGCTTCAAGAGATTATAAAAATAGAGATGAATACAAATAACATGAGGTAAGGTATTGCTAAAAAGTGTCATTAGAAAATAACATGTTTAAGGATGAGTCGGAACTAATCCCAGTCACCACAGGTGACTCATACTTGAGCAAGAATGAAAATTTGGGTTCTGAACTGTGTACAACAGTTTTGACTGAACCTCTTCACTTTTTTTTTTTAATACATATGAAAATGCCAAATACAAAACAGTTATTAACTTCTGCATTTTGTTTCAGTCAAAATAGAGTTCTAGAGGAGGGAGTCCCCCAATGGTAACTAAACGCTTCTGCTTAAATATGTAAGAGCCCTTCCATTTAACAGAAGATCATCACAAGCACAAACACAATGAAAAAGCACTGCTTATCCCATTTATTTTTTTTTCAACATTATGAAAACAGGAATACAAGAACTGACACTGTAATTATTGTGCAGTTCACTTTCACTGGAAAGAAGCACACGCCTCCAAGCACTGTTTCCTGAATTGCTGGCAACTGCAGCATATGTACAAAGCCCAGAATGTGCCCACATTAACATCCACTGCAGGTGTCCCAAGGAACAAAGCTAGAAAAGCTAGAGAGCTACAGAATACCCACTTCTTAATGGAAGAGTGTGAATCAGTGCACTTCCAAAACTTCTAAGTTTTACATTCTTACATAATTTTAAGTAAAAATACATAGAACGGCTTGTGCTAGAAAAAGTTCTCCTGATTTCTTGTTACTGAAAGAAACAGAACTTTGGCATGTAGAAGCAGAGTCGCTTGTATTCCCTAGTCCCTTAGACTGCATGGCTTACTGGATAACTCAAAACTAAACACAAAATTGTGCTCAGCGTTCTTCCCTCCTCCCTCTTTAAAAAAAAATGTTTCTACTCTGCATTTCTGCAAAGACGAGCAGAAAACCTTGCAGACAGGTGTAGTAACATCTGCCTGAGTCTGCAGAAGCCTGAAACAGCAGCAACGAGACGTATAGTGCTTGAAAACTAAAGATGATAGCTTATGTCATGCTGAAATTAAGTATGTGTTACAGCTCAAAATAAATGGGACTCCATCTAAAAATAAATAGTATATGACTTACTGTAGTGATGGTGCCATTTGGGGGGGGGGGGGTGTTTTTGTTTTTTCTTTCTTAATATTCAGTTAAATAATATTCAGTTAAATAATATTCAATTTAATATTCAATTATTTTATATTCAATTAAAATAAAATATTTGCACTTATTATGATAACATGCTTTGCCACTGATGGTCCAGACAGTGGGTGTAAAGCTTTTGTAGTACCTGGCAAAGGATGCGGCTGATGTCTTACCCTAGCTACCTTGTTGCAGAGAATGCCTGTCTTGAAAATTCCTCTTCAAAATGGCTCTCTAGCAGGGTCACAGTGCTCATCACAGCTAGGGGTTGAAACATGGGTTGTGCCTCAAAAAATCTTATGTTGTACAGTCCCACAGTAATTTTTCTTTCTTTCTCTCCAGTAATTTTCCTATGCTGGTTCTAGTTCCCTTCTGCTCAGCAGGGAGTGTTTTTGTGCTTTTTTTTGTTGCTATTTATTTTCTTGTTAACTGCTATCTACTATATTCTCATAGCATCTACTATCAAGCTTCTAAAACAGTGTCCAAGTGTATTAAATCCCCCATTATAAAACAGTAATAAATGGCTTTTACTAAATAAATACATAAAGATTCCCTCAGATCATGCAATAAGGAAACTAAATATAGAGTTAAAGTTCCCAGAACTTGGGAGGACAAAGGAGCAGTTTACTAAAGAGCCTTTTCGCAACACGCAGAGCTCTGATAGTCCTTAGAGGAAATAATAAATCTTTCTCTTTGTCACTCTTTCCTAGGTTTCTTTTGTTGTTTATGATTAAAAAAAGAAGTGTAGGTACTACTTACAAGGCAGCCTCCTTGATGTTTCTGGTAGTCCAACCAGGGCACAATATTGTGTGTATAGGAAGGGGAGATGAACAATTCATCCTATAAAGGAATTAAAAAATTAAAAGTTGAAATCCTTTGTAAGAAGAGTGGTTGGGATTACAGCTGCATGCTTTCACTAATGACTTTGCAAACATTTAGCCTGTGACAACCTAGAAATCCAGTTTCACTTTATTTAATATTCAGATAAGGACCATTCACCTGCTGTTAAGCTACAACATCTACAATCATTCTTTGAATAGTGATAATTATATGAAGCAGACTCCCCTAGAGGCTGGTAGTCTAGTCTGGATTCACCTGGAATACAAAGATGAATAATATTGCATATTACATGCACCCATGTAGTTGCAATTTATAGAAATGTCCATTTATGCTCCTGAAAAAAAGATGTGTATTTCCCTAGGGTTATAGTATATGGTGATAAAAGCCTGTGTGGGGGACTGTTTGGATTGTAACTCCAAGTGTGCCTGTTGTTGATTAATTAATAAACAAATAAATCATTATATCTCACTATAAGACCATAAAAGAGAAAATGTTAAAAAATAATTTTGTGTGCCTTGCCATAAGGAAGGGTTACTCAGAGACACAAGAAATGAGTACTAGAAGTGGCATCCAAATGGCTCAGAGTACATATGTGTATACATTTTTAAAAATGAGTAGCATTATGAATATGCTCTCTTTGCCTCCTCCTTTTCTCCTCTTTCTCCCATTAGGTGCCTTGTCCTTGTTCTCCCCTCTCATTTGCTGATGGCTGATAACACCTATCTCCACCAGGGAAGCAACCGGGAAGTTTGCTCCTTCCTCACAAGACTGAGCGTATAATTAGAACAACGCACCTGCTCAGTCCTCCGGTGACTCAGTTAGTCTACATCCATGTCAAAATCCATGCTGTGAGGGTAATTTGATCATCTCACTTACTTTTTTCATATGCTTTGTATGAATAAACCACCAGAACAAGCCTCCGTTGAGTTGGTTCAGTTTAATCTCACAAATTTGTGTCAACTCTTTGTTGCCAGAAGAATTTTATCTTTTGATCTCATGGTTACACTTTAGTAGACTTTAGTACATATTTTATTTCACTCTCCAGAATATAAAATTCCATTTTGTGTCAAAATCATATTTTTATTATTATCTATTTATATTTCAGTGATACTTATAGGCTTCAACTGAGATCAGGGTCTTGTTGTACGAGACAATAGAGAAACACGCAATAAAAGAATTCTAGTCCCAGGAGCCTTGTAAGCTAAATAAAGGCTGGGAGGAAGGAAATACTACCCCCATGTTACAGATGGAGAACCGAAGCTCTGACAGTCTTTCCATGCAATGAGGTTCAATGTCATACAGCAATACTGAAGAGAAAGTTCTGCAAAAGCGACCGTGTCCAGAATCTATGCAAAATAAAGGTGGATTTACACCCTATAATACTGGCGAGCATCCATGCAAGTTCAGGTAAGTTACAGAAGTACACTGGCATAATTTGCACATTGAGCATCCCAAGGCTCTCTTGGCCTTCGCCATGCTTCTTTGCCCCCCAGCCCCCCTTTCAAGGGCAGAAGACACCAGTTTTTGTTGCTGTCTTTGTAGGTTCATAAGAGTTAGCCTACCCTAGCACTTAACAGAAATTTACTTCTAGCCCTGCGATGCACAGCAGTGTCAAATCTCTCTGACTGCAGCAGCCTCCAGGCTCAGCAGAGATACATCAAGGGTCTGTTAGGTTCTCCTTCCCACTGTCTGAAGGATAATGTAATATTTTTGTCCTTGAACAGAGCCTGGAATGTCCTGCGTTAGAATCCTTTTCCTTACTCTCCTCCCAGAAGACCCTGTAAATTCCTGGGAAGCGGCAGCCAACAAGAGGGTATTTACTCAAGACCAAGCTGCAGAGAAGCACTTTGGTACTCCCTGAAGTCAGAGCAGAAACAAGTGGAAATGTAAGTTCACTGTCTTCCTTTCAAAGACAATGAAAGATAGTAAGGAGACTGCCAGGAGTAAGGGTGGGGGTATCAGTTTGCGCAGAGGTGCTTGTGTCCCCTTCAGCTCTGCAGGGCTGCTGCAGATGTTTGCAAACCAGCCTGCTGAGTTGGGTTTGCAGAACTCCATGAGCTCAACTCTTCACCATTCTAACTGCACCACTACAGCACGGCCTCTTGACTAAAAACCAGTTCAGACTAATTGTCAAGGATCAGATAACAGGAAAATATTTCTATTTGACAGTCTACTATTTTTCAATTGTTCCTCTGTTACATATCTAAGTAAACATTTGTTCCACTTATCATTTCTGAGCAAAAGACATGAATCATTTGACTAGTAAAACCACAACGACAGCTGTTGCTTATTAGAAACAGCCATCTTGTTCAAGGGCCTGCTACAGAGGGGTTCTTCAGGAAACTGTTTCTGCTTTTAGTGCTGTACAGTGCAATGAAAGCAAAGTTTCAGAAATTAGAGCATTTTTATTTCACTTATGTGGTTGGCAAAACACACAGGCACACACACACAGAGCAATCATTATAGATGATGCATGCTCCTAATGCTGTAATACCCATGTTCTTTGGCTTTGTGACATTTATACAGTGCTCTACAATGCAGGTCAAACAAAACTGGATTTAAGGGTCCTTTTGTAATAGGTTATAGTATTTGGGATTTTGGTGCTGGATACAATATTTATACCAGTTATCATACATGTACCAGAAATATTTTTTACCATTCATGGTTTCTCCAGGTCTCAGGAAGAAATTAATTCTGGATTCATAAAATGCCTAGAATAAAGTCATCAGTGATCACTATGACATTACNTAATTAAAAAACATCAGTTTTAAATGTCTGATCAGGATAGGAAAACAAGGGAGGGAAACTCTACTTAATTGCAATAAAATAGTTTTTAAATTAGTGGAAACAAAATAGGGAACAAAAACTGGACTATAAGGAATTCAAGAACAAATAAATGAAAATGAGTCAGGTTAGACATGAAGATTTTTCCTTTTCCATGGTGCTGGTTCAAAGGCATTATAGAGCATAAGGGCTAAAATCTGATTTGTTTCTGTGACCTGTAAGAAACAAAACTGTATTAAACAGTTAGGCATTTTATCAGACAAAATCACTGGAATGGTATATCCTGTCTGATACCCTTATTGTCAGCTTTGAAGAGAGAAGCCAAAGCCTAAATGAGCAAAGAGACTGCACGGATCCCAGCAGAGCAGAGGGGAGGAACACTGGCAGGGCAGTGGAGAGGTGCTACCAAGTAGTCTGTTCTGCAGTTCAATAGGAGCACTTCTGGCTCTGTGGCTGTTGATTAAATACCTTTTAGAAACACAGAAAGAATTAAAAACTATATAAAAATGGATTGCTAGATTATGGCAAAAGAAAAGGAAAGCAGAACAGAAAAAATAGTGGAGAGAAGCATGTCACTGAGGTTTATTATAGGTTAGAAATCTGCAAAACTGTCATCAATTCAATAATAGTATTCAGCGAGATTTCTAAAGATCATATCCTGTCCTTCATTCACCCTCACAACACTCACTGATGGGAGTCAGCACTTTGCTGCAGCTGGATATTTATAAGTCATTTGTTCCGTTTAACATGCCTGTTCTTACTAATCTTAGTCAAGTAAGTAGTCCATCCTCATGTGTCATCCCACGGAAGTCAAATGTGCTATTAGCATAAGTGATGATTACTTATCTGTGTGAGGTCTTGTGAGGTTGGGTCTTTCAGCATCAGTATACTTGACATGGCAGTCTTTCTATTATAATTTAATAAAATGGGGCCCAATTCAGTTCAGAAGTGCCTTGAGAAATAAGACGGACTTGAATGGTGCTTAGGCCTTTGACTGGACCTCTGCAAACCCTGAATTTCATTGAGTGAATACTAATTACTCAGAGGGGGCTTATTAAATTACAAACTTGGTTCTTTACCGTTGTTCAGAGCATGGTATCTTTGCAAGTGCTTGAGCGAGGTAATAGAAATCTGAACAAACTCAGCAGAATATTCTGGTAAGACTGTCTGGTAAAACAGGGACTGCAGAAATGCCATTAATAAATAGTTCAGAAAATTTGTACGTGTTGATGGGTAAATTTCACTCTAGACTACTATGCACTAAAAATTCTGAGGATAAGACAGTGGAGAAAACTGCATCGCACAGCTGCACTGAAATTAAAACCTCTCTTGCAGTCACGTAGATGGAAAGGGCCTAATCCAAAACCCTGTGCAGTCACTGGAAATCTTTCCATTTTGATGAGCTCTGAATTAGGCCCTTACTGAGCAAACACGCTTAGGCACCCTTGATGCATTGTGTCTTGGATAATTGTGTACAGTAACGCACTTAGTATAGCATCTGTAAAATGAATCAGTTACTTGTAATCAACTGCTTGTTGCAAGAAGGAATCAATCAGTTCATTTCCTGTGCCGTGCACCCCTCCTAAAGAAGAACTCCTAATTGCTGCAGGGTAAATCAGCAAAAGATATAAGTACATTATTTTAAAGGGTTACATGTGTTTCTAACAGCTGACATTCTTCCTCTTTTAAAATTGTTCACATCTTTGTATTCTTTACCTTATTTCTGAGCAGCTACTAGCCTTGGAGAGGCTTCTCTGTTCTCTATGAACTTCATTTGAAGATCCTACAGCTCTCATATCTTTCATGAATACTGACCTTTGTGACCATCTCCTTAATTCATAGTTCTCCTGATTCCTGAGGTGTAATGGATGTAGAAAAATTTTGGATCATAATTTCCTAACCAACTAGCTCTTTGCTCTGCTCTTTGTCACACATGATCTGCTGTAGTTACAGAGTCCATGGGTTGTCTTCTATGTGACCCCAAAAGGGTTTTTTAGAATCTTTTAAAAAGGGCATTTTACACAATGCATCAGTTAGGCTTCTGGTGAAAGACTAAAATCTGCATATTAAATGGCAAACAAGTCTTCACTAATTTAACAACAACAAAAAAATCAGCATTGTCAATGAAACAGTGCTATAAAAACTTTTTTTTAGTAGTTGTCTGGACAGCATAAGTTTTTCTCCTGTTAGATTATAAATCAAGTTCAGACATTTTCAGAGTCTAGATGCTTTTGCTGTCCAGTGCCCTTATACATCCCAAGAACATGCCCAACTTCAGCCAGCTCTGATCCATATGAAGTCAATAGGACTTGCTCATATAAAAATTAAAAACCTTTGGAAAAAGTTCACTTAATCAGTTTTTCAAAGATTTCAAGATCTTTATATGTCTACCATTATGTTTAAAATAAACATTTTTTATTTGCTAGCCATCCAAGGACTTCATTTTTCTTCATTTTCCTATTATCCTGGCCCTTTAGCCAGTAGAACCCTTTTATTCCTCCCACTGGAGTAGCACAGAGAAATTCATTAGATTCCAGTGGATAGTAGTTGATTTCATTATCATATTATAGAAAATAAAGATTGCAATTCCAAATTATATTGCCTGCAGTCCACACACTAACCATGGAAATGGCAATATGTGCAAAAGTTGACTACATCATAAAAAATTAACTTCCTGCAAGGATTTTCTTGAATTGGTTTCAAAAGAATCTGCTGTTTGGCATCTTTCCTGTACTGAATTTCTGGAGGGTAACTGCATTATGTGCATGTATAACATGCAAAACGAAACATTCACTGAACTCTTTCTGCTACCAAATGTAACTATAGCACATTGTTTGTGTTTTAAAAGAGTTGCCTGAAAGCAAAACTCTATCTGCTTATAAGGTTATAGATGTGTGCATTGTAAGATAACCGCTAACGGAAGGTGGAATACTATTCTCTCTCACTTGCTGTTGAGTGACAAAGGTTGCATCTGATGATAATTTGGATATTCTGCCAACAGTTGGTGATAGTCTGCCCCTGCCTAAATAAATAAATAAATAAATGCTTCCATCTCCCAGAGCAAATGTCCTGTAAGTCTATAGAAAACAAATTAGGAATGCGTTATTCTCAATGAAAAAAGTCTCCATGAGAGCTATAATTTTATTTTTTTTAGTGCACAGAATACCATAAATCAAAAGAAGCAATAGTCTACCTTGTGTTTTGACTACTTTGACCCTCTTCAACCCCTGCCAATTTTTATCTCATTTTTGTTTAACTTTGTACATCAGAGTTTAATTTTAAACCTGGTCCTGAAGACAGTGATGTATAGGGTACATCAAGTATAGCTTAAATTACCCTCTCCCCAGTGATTTGAAGTTGAGGGGAGGGTCTTACGCCACAGCAGGGTGGGAAAGAGAAATGGTCAGATGTTGCCCTTTGAACCTGACCACCCTCAGCTACAGAAACATTTATGCCAGAACATCATTTATTGATTTTATTATATTTTAGGATCTCTTAAAACTGTTGGTGAAGTTTGCCGTATATTAATTTTTGACACATGCATATAAAAACAGAAATATGGGTTGAGCAGAAACTATAAATATAGACAACACTGCCCAATAAACTTACATCCTTTTACTTATAGGTTTCTATTTCAGCTGATCATTCCGAGCAGCTTGTCTTTGAAAATAAATGTTATCTCTCTGATAAGATAACCAATTTGAAGATTAAAGCTGCATTTGAGGATTAAAGTTTTTCTTATTTGATTATTGTTGTGTCTTGTAGCAGTAGAAGATAAATATTAATAAAATGTTAAAGTCCAATTCTGCTCACTTTACTCATGTGAGCCTTTTGTACCATGAGACTGAACAAATTATGCAGGATTTGGCCCTTAAACTCAGCACTGACTGCGCTGTTTTCTCAGTCCACTAAGAATAAGTCTCCCGTGAAATGTTACATGTACCCGGCAAACTCCCGAACCCACGGCTGCCACAGAAAACTCACACTGATGGGTAGCTCTGAAAACTCACCATCCAATTATATACCACAGAGCTATGTACGTGTTTTTATCGAGGAGAACAAAAACCACAAGAAGCGCTCTACAACAGACCACAAAATGGGTTTGGCACCTGTGTCTCCTCGGAGCTGAAGTTTCGGAGTTGTGTTATCACGTGGCCCGCTGACCCCGGGAGAGCAACGCTGACCTTGTCTTACACACAGAAGTCTATTGCTATGACTCCCCTGAGAGCACAAACCAGCTGCAAACTGCTGCAATGATTAACCCTTATGTGTTGTAGATGTAACATCAAGTCATGGTAATAAAGCTTTCACTGCATAACAGATCTCTTGCTTTGTAAATTGTTGCTCTTATCAGCTGCAGTCTAGGATGATATCCCTTTTCTGTGAAGCATGACTGCTTGGTGCTCACTGGAGAGGCTACCAGATCTATAAAGTCGGTGATATTTATTCAATTGCTTTGGAGAATAATACAGAGAATACACTTTGCTTAAACAAAAATGCAGTGTGTGAAAACAGAAAAAAACAACAACCCCATGAACTACTCATACATATGAAACAATACATTAATTAAAATCCAGAATGCCTGTAGCAGATTTGAATCCAGGAACACCAGATTTGCTATAACAGACAACTGTGTTCTTCCACTGAGCCCAGGCTCCTGTTTGTGCAAGTAATTTACACCTCACGTTTTGTAAAAATGAAAACTCTTCGAGCCTGTGACGTACCTGGACAATTCCAGAGTTTTGCTGTTTGGCGGGAAACAGAATGCTTGTAGCGATCAACAATCACCTGCCCAGAATGTGAGAGGCATGAGGCTTATTTTGTCACGCACTTCAAATATCGGACCTAACTCCTGTTTGCATGGAAGCCAATGGGAGTTTTGGGTGTGTGTCAGCCGATAATGAGAAGTACAGGCCCACGAACAGGGCCCTGGCTTCCTTCGAAATATGATGCCTTTCATCTCGGCATGCTTCGCACCCTCCAGCCCTTCCCCTGCCAAATCTATGGCCACATCAAGGCTGCCAAAGAAAAGGTGACCTTAACATAACCCCCAATACGATACGATATGATCTGCTTCAGCCTGCAAAGAGCCAGAATCGGCACCTCCGAGAGCCAGGAGCTGCTGTGTGTGCCACAAGGACTGTCAGTGCCCATGGTTGCTGTTTCAGAGGGACTTTCCAACATCCCACCAGCCAAGCAGAGCAAAAAGGATTTGTCCAACATATCCACGCATCAGAGCAGCAAATACTGGCTGACTGCTTAAGACACTTGCTTCTGTATGCAGCAAACATTATTCTGTATTTCATTATCTGCTACTGGAAACGAGAGTACTGAGCTGATCTAGGGTTGACTTGAGGTCCACTGCCTCCATGGTCATTCTTAACAGACTGGGCATAACTCCATGGAAGTCAATGAAGTCAACACTGGGATTTGCTTTAGCCTTGGGGTTTCGAGTGTGTATCTATAGGGAGCGTTGTGGTTTTTATGCACAACCTTCTTCAAAAGATAAAATCAGATCCAGGAACTAAGAAAAAGAAACATCCCTTTGGTACAACTAGCGGAAAAGTAAATTCAGTTTAAGGAAACTAGAATACCTAGGGTGTTACCAGTTTTCAGAGGGGCATTCAGATATTTTGGGATGTGATTGTGAAAGGCCTTACACTGTTTGGAAGTGCAGCAGACTAACGTCACCTCCTAAATGCAGGTTGAGAAAAGGTATTTGAGAAAGTGTTTTCAGCTCAGGACAACTAGGAGGGGAGGCTGCAATGAAGATGGGTTTCCCTGCAAGATTCCCTGGTGTTCAGAGGGAGCAGGTTAGTGCCCTTTGATAAGAGGTAAATTAATACCACTCTGTGGTCCGTGACTCATCCCTTTCTCCACCTCTTTTCATCACATCACATGCACTTGCCCTTCATGAACCAGCGGCTGGTCTGCACGAGCCACGCTTGGGCTGGCCTTGCCATGGGCTGCACAACAAAAACCTGCCCCACCAAGGAAGAAGCAGCTCTGGACTGATGATGCCTTCCTGTTTAGTATCCAGATTCATCAGTCTGGAAAACACTGCAGATAGTTTTATTGCATAAGTTCAGTGAGACAGAGTTGATCCTCATTCATTAGCACAGGGAGTGTTTTCCTACAGGGACTGCAGATGAAAGCAAGGAGTTTATTCCTCTCTTTTCCCACCTCCCCTTCCATAGGCACATAAGTGTTGTTATTTAAACACCAACAGCTGTAGCCAAAAACAAAAACCTGCCAAAAACTCTGTGAGTCCTGCTGCAACAAATATAGAAAGTGACAAAACAGTTAACAACTCCAAAACTGTCAAAAAGAGGTAGTAACTTAACTTTCCCCCTCACCAACTTCAGCAGCTCCTGCTTTTTCTCTGAGTACCTGCTGTGATCTCCCAGGTGGAGACTATCAGCCTCTGAAGGGAGTAGAAGTTGCCCATTCCCTCTTTAGGCAGATGGGGATGGGTTTCTTGGTGATGGTATCTTATATCCTGCCTGGTTCCTGCAGGTCTGAGCTGGTGGTGGTGGTGAGCTCCAGCTGCTGTGGGGCTTTGTCCTTTCCCCAGGGGCCTGTGGTTTGGAAGCTGGGGAGGTCCCATCTGCCCTTCTATGTCTCATCCCTCCTCTGGCTGTCACTCCTGTTGCCAAGGTACAGATACCCTGAGAGTTGGTTACTCATAGGAGAGAAAGAAGAAGCAAATTTACTGAAATGATCTTGAGATTATTTTGTTCTTCGGTGAGGTTTCTGTGTGAAGGGGGTATCTACTCTATTAACTCTCATTAATATAAAGCCTGCACTATTAACAGGATTTGCATATGGAAAGGAAGAGGATTGACCTTTAAATTCATTAAATAAAACAAATTTTTAAAAATAGTTTTAGTTAAAAGCATTAGCATGATGAAAAATACAAGAACAAATACATAGACATCAGTATCTGGGCTTTCGTTAGCACTAACGAGCAAATTAGTGTAGGGGAACATTTGCATCATTGGAATACACATTCCAGCCTCCATAGTGATATATGTGATGTGGGGTTATCTTTGTATGGCTCCTCTTTCAGAATATATTTTCTTCATATAGAATAGCCTCTTTTTAATTCCCATTGGGGACCTCCTTATAAATGAGGAACTGGTCCTCAAGGGACTGTCCTGCCTAGAAAAGTGTGTTATTTAAAGAAAAAAGAAAAAAGAAAAAAAAAACATATTAGAATACTAAGCAATATAATTAGCTCATTTCTTTTTTTTTTTCAGAAAATATTAAAAAAAACTGTATAGCCAAGTTTTAATTAAACATTCTCTGGATGTTTGAACTGTGTAAGAATTAGAAAATCTTGTTGTATTTTAGAGGGATTAATTGTATCAAGTTAAGGTTCTTGCTCTAATCTCCAATATGCAGTCAGGTATCACCACTTCTTGCAAAGCAGCTATAGTGTGGTGAATAAGTGATGCTTGCCCACATAGCTGAGGCCGTAAGCTGCCCCTTGGAGGGACATTCTCAGCCCATGAGTGGCAATTAACATAATCATCAATTAATATTTTACATGGGAACAAACACAGGTTCTCCATATCAAAAACTGGCTAAATACACAGATTGAAAATATTACTGCTCCTAGTAATAAATATTGGTTTACATGTGCAGAAAGCTTCTGTTGCCTTCACAGCAAGAAGATGTCTAAAATATAATTAGATTGGTAACATTTTTAACCACCATATTGCTTTTTCAAGTCTGATTCTTGAGACACTGATGTCTAATGGTGTCTGGATCTCTGGCATTGCTCTGCTCTTAGGTCTTAACCTATCCATGTCTCAGCTTTCTGACATGGCCCTTTGTAAAGTACTTTCAGATACCTACATCAAACTTGCTGCTGGTTCAAAGTAGTATTAATCGGTATTTTGTACTATTTTGTTATACAGTTCAGTCTATAAATTCAGCTATTTTTTCTGTTCCTTTTCTACCTCAGGCCCCCACAAGTGGGAAGAGGTGAAACCGCTCGGGTTATTCTTCTCAGAGCTCAGCTAATGTCATCTGCTGAATACAGCTCTAAACATCTGAAGCTGGTGAAATTAAATAAAGTGCAAGCATCCTTTGGTCTATAGCTCTTTGCCTTTAAAACAATTACTCATGGTAACCTTAACAATAGTAGATTAAGAAAAAAAAATTCTCATAAAAAGAATTTAGTGTTAGGATGGAGCTCTGCCTGATATTAGAACAATTATGGAGCAGATGCATCCACTCTGAACAAAGTGACCTTTTCATCAAGTTCCAAAACATTAAAGGTTAAAGAATGTTTGAAAGGAAGTTAATACTTTTAAAACATTAGAAAAAAATTGCCATTCTTTCAAGACCTGACCAAAATCAGTAGGAAACTATAAGACGACTGTTTAGGCACATCCAGTCATAATTTAAGCACCTCTTATTACAGAAGGATATGAAGTATTTTCCACGGTCTGTTTTGTTTTAAAATTAGAAGTGCTTTTTTCAGAGAAGAAACGAGATTTGATAGGAATAAATGCCCAACGAAAGAAATCTGCTCTAAAGCTGGTTAATTGCAATTTTAAAGTCACATTTCTTTCTCTCCTTTGTGTACAGATGCCACGAGAACAAAGAGAGGGAATCAATGATGGTGTCAGATTTTCTTAGTTTCCACACTTGAGCTGCCCTGGATGGTGCACAGCCCAGTCACCGGTAAGAGAGCGCCGGGCTGCGGCTCCTGCCTTGGCGCTGCCCCTGGCCCCCCACCCGCACAAACACCCGGTCACACCAGTGACCTGCCCGCGGTGGCGGGGACACGGCTCCTGCTGGCAAACCAGCGGCGTGGGAGGGGGACAGGCGCCGGGGCTGGGCCGCCAAGAGCCGGGCGAGGCCGAACCGTGTCTGGGGGTGCGGAACACGAGCGCTGCCCGCGGAGGGGGGCTCTGGTTGCCCTGCTGCCCGGGGCCTGTTGGCTGCCTTGTCAGCCACCCAAACTGCAAATATAGGGGTTGGTTTTGGGGTTTGTTTTGTTTGGGGGTGGGTTTTTTTTTTTGAGAAGGGGTGAGGGCGCAGGACCGCGTGTGCGGAGCCCCGTGGGGAGCGCGGTTCCAACCCCCGCACATGGTCTGCGTCATCCGGGTCCCGGGCTCTTCATACTTCATAAATTTAATAAAACCCCTCTAAACAGTAGTTGCTGGGCATGCTGGGGGAGCGAGGATTTACGAGCCGGCGGCCCCTCTATGTCTTTTTTAAATGCCCGCTGGCCGCGTGCCATGCCGTGGCCTACCGGCCTGCACAGCGTCATTCCCGGATCAAAGACCCGCGGGGGGGCCAGGGGAGAGGCCCCCCCTCCCCGCAGCCAGGCGGGCCCGGGCCCCGGGAGCCGGTTGTTCTCCGCTGCCCGGTGCGCGTCCCCTCGGGGCACCGAGCGCCTCTGCGCGAAGGCAGCGCTCTGAGGGGGCGGGCGGGGAGGGTGGCAGCGCTTCTTGTCCCTTGGAGGTACAGTAATTAAGCAGTGGGGCTTGAAGTGTGCCCGCAGATGCGTAAGAAGGATTTTTAAGAGAAACTTGCATATCTTAGTGCAAGCACCATGTGTAAATCACTAAAAAAGAAAAACCAAAACCGGTCTGGAAAATAAGTTTATGTGAAAAAAAAAAAAAAAGAAGGATTTTGCTCGGGGTTAAGTTTTATCGTCTTCCCACTTAATATATTTTTCCTGTTTTCTTCCAAAAAAAAAGTGTATCTGTGCACAACAAAATCTTTATTGCGTTAAATCACAGGCAGTCAGCAAAGGAGCAGCTGTGTTAGCTGTGCAATGAAAACTTTCAGGTGATGGGAGATATAAGAGGGGAATCCCTTCCCCTTCTCCTAGGTCCTCCAAGTGCCTTACAAATTAGCCAGCTCTGAGGATCCCCGCCAGTCTCCACAAAGCCGTTCCCAAAGCCTGGAGCTAGTAAAACTTCATATAGGTAAAACTGTCTAAACCCCTTCTGCTAACGCAATCGCTTTTGTCGTCACATATGGTGGAGTTCTAGGACCTGTAACTATTTTTCATAAAAGATTTTTCTACTGCCCTAGCGAATACATTACACTACAGTAGCTCTGAATGGTATCGCTTATTTCCTTCAAAGCAGCGGCCGATTGTCCTAAGTCCTTTCAAGGGGGGAAAAAAAATAAAAAGTGATAATTCAGCGGGACTGCATCGCAACGACAGAGCTTATTTTAGCGCCCAGCATTTCCAAAAAGTGCCGCCCCTGGGAGAGCCGCAAGTGGCGAGGGAGCGGGGCGGGGGAAGCTCGGGGTGGGCGCTGGCCGGGCCGAGGGGGGGGGGGGTCGCCCCCCTCCGGGGCTCTGCCCGCAGGGATCCAGTTGGGGCCAGGGGGATGCTGGACGGCCCGGGGGCCGCAGTCCTTCCCCGGCCGAGAGACACCGGGAAACGCGACGGAGCCTCTGCCCCCGCCCCGGACGGGGCCCGGTTCTCCCGGGGGAGCAGCAGCATCCCGGCAGCGCCGGGGCCGGGGAGCGGCTCTCACCGCCCAAGTTTAATTCGAGAAGTTGTTGGCGGCGGGCGGGCGGGTGCAGGCTGCTCCCCACCCGACGTGGGGCTGGGGCCTGGCCCCCGCGGGAGAGGAGCCGCCGGGGACCGGCCGGAGCGCGCCGCTGCCGGCCAGCGCCACGGGGNGCCTTGCCCCCGTCCTCCCGGCGGCTGCTGCGGCGGGGGCCCCGGGAGTTTCCTCGCAGCGTGCTGCGGGTTCCTGAGCCAAAGTTTCCCCCCAGCGCTGTGGTTGGGGTATTTCTGGGCGGGGGACACATCTCTGATATCTAGGGTTAGGTGGGGAATTGCTTTTAACTCCAGGCGGAAGCGAATCGATTCGGACAAGGTTACCTGCAGCTTAAAAGGAATGCTGCAAAATATTAAGACACTGGGCTTTCCGGTCTCTTTTCCCGGTGCTCTTTCCGAAATGCATGGTCCTGGTCGCAAAGACACTGCTGTTCCAGTTCTGATTTTCTGGGGTTTATTACATGTCAGAACTGTAAAAGTCCTCTGGACAATTTACAGACAAAACATCTGGTTCGTTAAAGCAAAGCTACTGGACTAAGACAAACAAACTTTGCTGCTGTGTAAATTCACTTACCCAAACAATTTACATTCAAGCGAAGATTTTAGCCCGAAGAGAAACTTTTTTTCATTTGTATTCAGGAGGTTTGGGAATTCATAGGCATTTAAAAATAATTTTGCTCTAATAAAGTTATGTAGATACTACAAAATGTTTTTGTTCTCTTCTCAGATCATTATTGCTGTTATAATGGTTATTGACAACACTTTGTGTTTTACAAAAGTGGAGTATCGTTTTCTGTCGTGGGCAGTGGTGTTTTTAAACAAACTTGTCAGATCCACATTCATCTCGTCAAGCCTTAATGAAAACTGTTTCTTCTTTGTTCTTCGCCGGGAGAAACCGAAGTACTTTTCGCACACTTTTTGCATCTCGACAGGGTGCCACCGAGGCTTTAGGAAGGAGAGGAGGGTTTCCCGGGACAGAAGGCAGCGCTGGCAGCCCGGGCTCCGGGCTGGGCAGCGGGTGCCCGGCGCGGCTGCGGCGCTCCCCGAGCCCGGTGCGGGCGATGCCTCCGCGGAGCTCCCGGAGCCGCTCCAGCGCCCGTGCGCG
>VZTO01000055.1:57581-60081 GCA_013400615.1 Syrrhaptes paradoxus
GGTGTGGGGGGTGCCCCGCCGCTGCCGCCGCCCCGGGCGGACCCTTCGCCGCCGCCGCCGTGGCTGTGCCCGGCCCGTGCGGGCGGTCCGGCGGCGCGATGCGCAAAGAGTTAAGGTGCCGTCCGGGGCGGGAGGCGGTGGGAGCGCGGTGCCCCTTTCCCTCTTTGCGGACTAGTTTGAGTGACACTGCGATCATCTCGTTTCCCTTCAAGCTTCGCCTGTTGCCGCCGCCGCCGCCGCTCCAGCGCCGAGCCGGGAGCCGGGGAGTGGAGAGCGCAGGCTGAGGCTCCGCCGACTCCGGCCAAGAAATCCCCCGTCTTTATGCCTTGATATCCCAGCCCGGCCAGGCACCCGGGGGCGCAGGGTGGGGTGGGGGGGACTGCGGGCTCTCCCCAGCCCTCCCGCCCGCACACCTCTTCGGGGGGCTTCCCCTCCTCCTTCCTCCGGGGCGATTTGTCAAACTTCCCCCCTCTTCTGCCAGCAGCAGCAGCAGCAGCAGCAGCAGGGCTGTCCTCTCCTCTGTGCCGCCTCCTCCTCCTCCGCCGCCGCCGCCTCCTCCTTCTCTTCGGCATCGTGTATGCACAGCAACAAAAAATATATCCCCAACCCAGCCCTCGAGCCGAGACTGGAGCAGCTCACCGGATCTCTGGGGCTAAAGCAACTCTTCCCACCCCCGCGCCCAGGCAGCCCCCCCCCGCCGGTGCCGGCGGCCGCAGGAGCTCAGCATGCCGAGGAGGAAGCAGCAAGCGCCCCGGCGCGCAGCAGGTACGATGAGCCGCCTTCCCCCCGGCCGCTTCTTTCTCCTCTCGCTTCCCTCCGTCTCTTTCATAACCGCTTTCCAGCGGGCTGAGCCCCGTCGGTCGGTGCCGGGCTCCCTCCCTGCCCCGCTCCCCGCGATCGCCCGCATGCCGTGGATTTTGCAGAGGATCTCTTGGTCTGGAGGCACGACATTGGTGTGGGGGGATTTTATTTTGTTTTTATTTTTTTTTCCTTGGGGTGGCAGGGGTAGGGGCGCTTGAAAGCCCTGTCCCTAGTTTGGTACCCACTTTGATTTATCCCTAACTCTGCCATCACCCGCCTCAGTTCTGGGGGCAACACTTTGTGAAAGCCAGGCGGGTGTGTGCAGGCACATACTACATGTACACGAATGATCTGTGTGACTCTAGGGGTGGGGGAAAAAGGTGAATTTTGTTCATTTCCAACCCGTACTTTGGCAGCTACTTTGCTTC
Organism: Syrrhaptes paradoxus; assembly: GCA_013400615.1. Lineage (NCBI taxonomy): Eukaryota > Metazoa > Chordata > Aves > Pterocliformes > Pteroclidae > Syrrhaptes > Syrrhaptes paradoxus. The sequence continues at coordinate 58,811 of VZTO01000055.1, forward strand.
TCTGCCTTGTGGTCTTCATTCTTCTCCATCCCTTTTCCCTGCTCTGTGAAAACCGGTGAAAATACTTTTTTTTTGTTTATTTGTTTTTCTGTAAAAATAGATAGGATGTGTATAAATACATGCCAGGCTGTGAATGAAGTGGTAGGGACAAAGTGATGTGGAGGGTCCGCAGTGTTACTTGAAGATCCAAGCCCAGAACTGGCTGCTTTGCTCAACTTTTATCTTTTTCTCTCTTTGCCTTGTACTGCACTGGAGGTGTCTCTGCTGGACAGACAGACCCACCTAGTTGGTCACTTTCTTTGGCAACCTCTTCTGTTAATCCTATTGATTTCTTATATTTATGAGTCCAGATGAGAAGCTGCAAAGGAAACCAAAGAAAGAAAAAAAACTAACCCGGGTCTGTGTATTGTCAAATGACTGGCGAATGTTTCTGATAGTGCCTTTACAATTTCCTCCTCTTTTTTTTTTTTTCTTTCTTTCAGAAATAGTTTTCAAGGCTTTGTCCTGGTGAGATTTTTTGTTTGTTTGTTTTGTTTTCCTTATGCCAGAAGTGTCAACTCTTGTTAAGCTTAAGCTGTATTTTTTTGAAAAGCCAAATTGGAAAGAAAACAGTAAAAAAAAAAAAAAGCCCCACATAATTTTACAGTAATCCTTAGTTGGGGAGATGTGGGCTGGAAAAGGTTTCCTTGGCCTGTTGCCATCCTTGATTTGATGGCTGATTGATCGCCTGTCATCTGGCTGCCTTTGATCTATTCATTCCCGATAAACATCAATAAATCACTTGCCATGGTAACGCCAGACTCGGTGACGTCACACGTGGCCTGTCAACTCTCTGTCAGCGCAACTTCAGGGGCTCCTGCCTGGATGGGCCACATTGCCCCATGGACCAGGGCGTCCAGAGGCATGGGGCTGCCTTAGGTGGAGGAACAGGAGGGGGTTTGGTTAGGGACAGGTCTGGGGGACCAGCTCGTAACCCCGTGATCTCCCTGCTCCAGAGGAGGGCTCTGTACCAAGAGGCCGGGTGCAGAAGTTTTCCAGAGGCTCCGGCAACACTGTCGGTAGTGTGCTTGTAGCTGGGCTTATAACAACTTCAAGCAGGTTGTCCTGCAACTTGATAGGGCATTGTTAGGAAACTGGCATTCAAAAATGTGACAGTGCTTTCACGCTGTCTGACAACTTCTCGCAGTGCTGGGGTTTGAATTTAGTAAACAGCAAGGATTCAGGGAGTCATACAAATTGTAAATAACTGTGTCCACGTTTCCTTTCTTCTC
>VZTO01000055.1:65081-92581 GCA_013400615.1 Syrrhaptes paradoxus
GACTGTATGGTGGTGGGGAGGTCAAAAGGGCACTGGCCAAGCCTTGGCAAGGGGGAAGCAAAGCCATTCTCATGCCCTTCCGCCAAACTCCCGCCAAACTTCCCACATTAGCATAGAGGAGAGAGCTGGTTTATTATTCGTTTGTAATGATTCAAATTCATTTACTTTTGATATTTCCGTCATTAAATTGAGCCCTCTGTTTCAGTTTCTTATGTGTTCTTTGTGGAATGCATGTTGCATAAAATAGGCAATTTTTAATGAACAATTTAATGTAAATGGGTTCTGAATTTAAATTAATATTAATGAAGCTTTGAGTGAATTTATTTTGCATACGTAAAGGCTTGTAACTCTTTCACCCATACACTCTTGTCTTTATGTACTAACACATTGGTTAGGTGAATTGGCTAGTTTCCATATTTCGTGATTAAAAAACTTTAATGGATTTTACATGGATATTTGTGCTAGTGCAGCTTTATGTAGGTTAGTATCTCCATTAAAGTCTATCTCCTTTTACATTCAGATTTTTGTAGTTAACATTTTATACCACGTTACTCCGCCGTTTCTATATATTTCTTTTTACTTCGGTTTCGCCTTTATGCTTAGAGCAAAAATTATTCCAACAATAGTCACCACAGTCAAGATATTTTCTTTCTTTGGCTTACCTCTAATGCATTATGTATTTAGGAATGATGGGATGTTCTATAATTAATTCTGTTAGATGTAATTGCTATAATCACTTTGATGCTACACATAATAAAAGTAATATGGTAAGCATATGAAAAAATATAAACACCTTATTGTAACACTTTATGTAAAAATCTTTTAAAAATCTTGTTCAGAGTGGAACCTCCGCTTCCATATTTTGTCAGAGCTAACGTTTATTTTAAAGTACATTACTTAGGAAATGAATGAATTTTAGATATTGAAAGGATTCTGACTGGCAGGTTGTCTTATATGTACGTGTGTATATCTCTGATTCTGGGCTATTAAAGATGTAATTCACTAAGAAGCCCATCTTCAGCATTGCTACAAGTGACACGTAAATATCACTGTATATCTCATTAAATAAGAGACAAATTTGTACATTGTATTAAAATCCAGTACCTAGTAAATAACATAGAAATGAAGTTGTAGAGCAGAAGGCTTCTTTGTAGCCCAAAATTATGGGAAATATAAAATGGATGAAGGATAGCATGTAAGTAGAAGGGGAGTTTTTCAGGCATAGTCCCAAGTGGGAAAAAGACCATAGAAGGTGATTACCTCCTCTTTTTTTTTTTTTTTTTTTTTTTTTAAACAAGTAGCTTTGAGTTATTGTTTGCAAACACAGTTTTTGATAGAGAGGAAATGAAAAAAATCTGTGGAATGGGTTAAGTTGTATAGCAGGTATCCTTGATTCTGTAACAAAAAATGTTAATATGGCCATAGTTCTTAATTAGCTGCACACCGTATTTAATGCTGCAAAGGTCACTTGGTTTTATGGTCCAGCTTCATCTATGAATTTGGATGTTTCCCCCCCAAATTTATATTTCACTCTCCCTATTTTCTAAGCAATTGAGTGTGCACATCGTGGTTAAAATGCAGACTAGAAACAAGATTAGAAAAATAGGTTTAGCATGGACAAAGAAGAGATTTATTTTTTTGTAGTGTTATTTTCAAATAATGCACAGCCTTTGCAAGGAGAGCAGAAGTATTACATTTAACTTCTGTAAGCTGAACAAACAAACCCCGACCAACCTCTCGCTGAATTGTTTTGGGGAAGAACAGAACAGGGTGCTGTTCCCGAGTATCTCTGGGACTGGGCTCGGTGCCTGCAGTCCTTTTCCTGCTAGGTCAAGCCTGTTGCTGGAGGGCCAGATCTCAGCAGGGGCCTCCCGGAGGCTTGGCGAGGCTGCTCAAGACTGGCAGCCATCAGTCATCCATCTGTGACACAGAGTCTGTTTTTGATGGCAGGGATGATAAAAGGCCTGGGAACTGTATAGGCCCTTGTAATCAGGGCCAGTGCTGACATCCTTCTCAACTTTGACAGCTTCTTCCTTTTCTCTCTTCACCGCCAAGACTGTCTCAACTGGATTTTTTTTTTTCTCTCTTGTTTCATGTACTTGATCAGTCTCAGATGCTGGGAATTATTTTTTTCTGAAGGGAGGGGGAGTGTTTCTTTTGGTTTGTGGGTTGGGCAGGTGTGAGAGGAAGTCTGTTTTTTTTTATTTTTTTTTTTTGTACTGTAGGCCTGTTGCTAATTAATGTTCCTCCATAAGATTCTGTCGGAGTTGAGTAATGTTTTTGATCTTTATGCCTGATAACTGCATACTTAATGAGATTTCAAAGCTGTGAGTGCAGCTCCCTACAATTATTGACAGATGCCTTTTCTTTGCCATTGGGTTCAGCTTCATAAATCCTCCTGCAGTAATGAGGTTCAGAAGTGCCACCCTGCCAGTGAGCTAATGAAAGAGGGGGGGAGGGAGGGAACAGCTCATGCCTGCCTGACACATTTTTTTCCTTTAAAATTTACTATGCAGATGTCAAGCTGTGGGACGATTACTTCAAACATGCTAATTTTTATCTTGCTTTTGTGTCAAGCCTGCATGCCATTTTTCCCCCCCAATAATAAATAAAAATAGAAACCTCAACCTATTTAAATTTTATCATGGATCATAACTACTGAAGACTTTGATATATGTGTGTTCTTTTGCAGTTTCCAGTCAGTGGAGCAGTTTTTTGAAATCCGAAGGGCAGAGAGAGGATAAAAGAAAAAAAAAGGGGGAAAAAAAAAAAAAAAGCTGCCTCGGCCGAATGTCGGCCTGCCCTAACCGTGCACTTGAAACATCGGAGATTTCATTTTAGAGTTCTGAAACTAAATCCTGGTGGAGAATAGCCGCACCATGCCAAACAGTCGATTTCCTTTTCAGCAGAGCCATACATCACTGACCCACCCTTCCCTCCCGACAGAATGACATGTGTCATTTATCACACGGGCCGTGCCAGGCAGCGGGGGGGTGCGGGGGGAGCTCCTTTCCAGCGCTGCTGCCGGCTCCCCTCCGCAGCCGGGCTGCGGCCAGCGCCGGGCGGGGAGCGGGGCGAGGGGCGGCGGGGCTGGGGGGACTGGCGGAGTGACTGAAGAGGTTATGTTCTTTCAGATTATCTGCTAAGTCGTCTTGTTCAACCCCCTGAAGATTTTCCCCTCCTGTTTTCTTTCTCTCTCGCTCTCTTTGTATTTTCTTTTTTTTTTTTTTTTCTTTTTTTTTTTAAGTTTGGCAGTTGGGACAAGCTGGCTGACACGTATCATTCAAGCAGCACCAGCTTGCTGGGGGTTGTGTAAATGAATCTGGGAGCTCTTGGTTTCACATGATTCAAACGTGCATTATTGAAGATGGATGTTCCTTAAAAAAAGATTGATGATGGATATCAGGCTTATAGTGCCATTTATCATTTTGAATATTATTTAGACTTGCCGTGTAAAGCTGTAACTTGAGAGTTGGATGAGCTGGGACAGAATGGAGGCCTCGACGTGCACGTTGTGATTGATGGCTTTGCTTTCTCATTGTTTGTTACCAGATACTAGCCGGTCATTACAGGAGTGCCTTACAATTGTTTTAGGGGCTGGATTTCCGTGTGTATGTGTGTGTGTGTTTGTATAACAGAGAGGGGAACAGGCAGAGACAGAGTTAAGTTTTTAGTGAGAGCATTTCAATAATTGTAAAGAATGTAGACAAAGCTGTGGCCCGTGAAAGGATACAGGCAGTCTTTTGCATGGATACAGATACATGCTGTATGTAACCCTAAAATACAAGCAGGACTGTAGCTGTTCCAGCATAACGTCGTCAGGCGTTGCCAGTTCCAGTATAAAAATGTGCTTTAAAAATGTGCTTGTGAACAGCTTAACACACTCCAGCTTCCTTTTGCTACTAGGCTGTATTTTGGTCCCATAATGGCAAAGAAAACAAAGTTCAAGAACATAATTATTTCAGCGTTTACATTTTTCTTTTCCAGCCACCCTCTTCAGCCAGTGTTGTGAATCTTGGAGCCTTGGCGCTCACTCCCAGGTGTCCAGGATGCTCCTGGGGGTGGATAGCCTGTCCATGGAAATAGCAAGGGCAACCCCTTCCCTTTTTGAAGCACTTTTGCTGGAACCAGGACACCCCCACCTGCTGGAAGAATTAAGGAAGCAGCTTCTTATAGGCAATTAGATCTTGGAAGTACAGGCAGCGGCTATGAGGAGGTAGACACTCCAGCAATAGAAGAGCTTCAGCAATAGGTAGTGCCAAAACGTCAAGCGATGGTGTGTTTGTGCATGAGCATCTCTGGGCAAGTGTGATACACAGCCTGGTTAAACTTGTTCTGAGTTGACAAACTATTGAATGTTTCTTGCCTGGTACATTGTACAAAAATAAAATGAACAAGAATAGTAGGTAAAATTAGACAAGGATAGGTTTTTTGTGAATTGGTCTTGAATTTGCACAGGTAGATGATATTTTTGAAATGCCGCTTGTCACATGAACTTTTTCTTTGATTGTGAGATGCCCTTATAACAAGAGGTAATTATAGCAACATTTAGTAAACAGCATACTGCATTAGGTTAAAATGTTTCACAAAGCCATCAGTGACTTTATATGTTTTATAGAAACAAGTTTTTCAAAAATCTAGTGTTTGTTATCACTTCTACAAATTCAGTTCACTTTGCTTTTGATACACTCAGTTGCCAAAAGTTAAGACAAATTGAAGTTTATACACTTCATTCGAGTCCAACATAATGAGAAAACCTGAAAAAATATTATATTTTCTATAAAGCCTTCAACAGTAGAAGGTAAAACTTTGATCTCCTACCCCTGCACTTGTGTAACACAGTAGGTAATTGAAGTACAAGTGCCAATTTGCTGGAACAATTGTAAACACACCTTGATACAAATGGCATCATTGCATTCTTACTGATTAGAAAACTTTGCTATTAATAGACACAAAGTCCATTTCAGGTGTAATTGGTAAGGAGCTGAGTGCACTCATGGGAAGAAACCTTGTTTTGTTTTTTGTTCGCTTTTATTCTTATCCCTTTTTTCAGTTTTATAGCTGGAGACATGATTTATTGCAGCCATCCATCTTTGGGGCTCATCCATCACATCCTGGTTGCTAGGCAATCATGGCAGCAGCTGTTTGCTTTGAATCAGACAGAAAAGTTGTCAATCATCAAAGGCAGGTGAATAGCATTAGAAACACGCTATTGTCAGACGGAATAATTAATCAAAGAGAGAAAAGATAATTAAAAAGATATGACCCTTGCAAGTACTTGCTCTGGGTTGCCTGGAAAAAAGAAAAACTGCCTGGTCTTTTCTAGACACTTAAGCAGCTGAGGGCTGATAAAATATGCACTCTGCAGTGCATAGTTTTTAATTAATTGAAAAAGGTTCAACATTCAAAGACGATGCTGGAGAAAAGTCTGATTATGAGCAGAAGTAATATTTATTGTTTGCATGAAAGGCTTGACATGGAGTTCTAACTTTCTGTCACAAATCTCCTGCATGCTTGCAGTAAGCCTCTTTCAGCTTTACTATCTTCACTGGCAGTTACTGGAGTGTGCGGTTAGTCCGTCCAAGTGAGGGTCCTGCGGCTTTCATCCAGCCTTTTCATTCCGGGCCACCTTTTCAGTGTATTGTCTCATTCACTATCCTGTATAGCAGCTATCAGAGTTGCACTAGCTCTGCCATCAGCAAGGCAGGTGAAGCTCGACAAGTCCGCAGCGTTGCTCTTCATTCAGTGCAGGAAGGACTTTGAGGCAGTACCTGTCTCGTTCCTCGTCAGCATGTGCAATAACAGGCTCTTGTGGGCTGATTCCTGGACCTGATTGTCCAGCGATCCTATTATGTTTAGCTGGAATGATAAAAAGGATGCTGCAATGCTTAATTTCCAACTCCTCAGAGTTTGGATACCCTGGTAGTAGATGCAGCATAGTGTGCCCCAGCACAAGCGTATGCGGGAATGCGCTTCTGGCGTAGAGCATCATTGACCCAGCGCTGCAGAACAGCCAGGTAGAGCTCATGCTGCTGTCGTCTGCAAAGTGAGGAGACTGGTTTGAGTGCTATAGTTGCCAAAAAGCTGGATGTCTGAAGCCGTAATACTGTAAACTGTTTTTGTGAGAACAGAATATTGTATTTTGATTGTTGGGCAAAGTACTCATGTAGTCCAAAAAAATCCAACTTTGGTGTTTGTTCATGCTTAGAAGGTAGGATGTCTGTGGGCATACTGATCACAGGAGAATATGATGATTGCATTATTAGAGTTTAAAAACAATTATAAGTAGTGAAGCAGAGGTAACTGCCACTTTTCCTCGCTTTGTATTTTTTCATTTTTGGTTTCGTACTTCCTTTACACTGTTTTCTAGAACTGGACAAAGAAACTTGAAGTTTCTGCAGCCAGGAGAACAAAACCAATGTTTTCAATGTCAATATCAAACCCAGATATTGGTGTTGATTATCAGCAGGATTTGCAAAGATATGTGCCCTGAAATATTGGGAATTAAAATTGCAGATTGAAAATCTTGCACACTGTTATTGCACACCCCATCCCTTTCACATTGTCTCATTCCTTGGTGTATTCTTTGCATAATTCTTTGCGGCAGTGTGTCAAAAGCGGCTCCCCTGCTAATTGTGTGTAGCCTGTATCACATTTTCTGCTCTCACACCCTGTTTCCCTTGTAATCATTCCAGTATTTACTTGGAGGAGGAGAGAACACAGCTAAGAAGGAAGCAGGGTACCATCTGAGTGCTGGGTATGACACATCTGCTGCGTAGGGCTCTTCGCTTCAGCGCTGGTAGCAGGAAGCTCAGGATGAAGTTAACTTGGATGACTGGGAAAAATCTGTAGGCTCAATTAACATTTCATATTAGTGATTCCTCAGAACGTAATGTTCACCAGAGTTTCTGTGAGAAATAATACAATATCTCTGAAAGCACAATAGTATGTATTAGCATCGGCTTTAGAAAGATCCTCCGTGCACTGTGACCCGAGCGAGTATCACCCGGGGCTAACAGCATAGCACTTTCAGGAAAAGTTAGGATGTTGTCTAGCGTTGCCAGCAGGTGATTTTTTTAAATTGGGCTAACTTCTTTTTTCTTCTATGTGTAATGATAATTCGGTTTGGTGTACTGCTGGCGTTTTTTTGTCATAGGTGTGTAGGCCCTGTGCCTCTACAGGGCAGGCGGGTGTATGTTTGCATATGGGTATGCAGCGCTTTCTCCGGCATGTTTCTGTGTATCAAATAAATGTGGGGTGGCCATGCCCACATGTGAGGTGACATGTTTATGGCTATAAAGCTCTTCTGTCCTTTGCTGGGAAACAGATTCATCTCCTTTTCTCATATCAACACCTCTGATACCTTTTCAAGTATTTGCTGCATTTCAGATCTGCTGATCACAGTTTTATTTACTGATAGGGGAACTCTGGCAGTAGTTCCCTAATGGAGGGATATATAGTGCTGACATCAAGAAAATGTTGGATAAGAGACATATGGATAGATGGCTGCATGTTGGAATAGAGGCAGCTATTGTTTAGTCCGATAGTGATTTCTTAGCATATTATAGACAAAAGTTCCTTGTGATAATCCATTTCCCTTTGTTCATCAAATTGAGGTGCATCTTCTCCCTCTAATTTTTCCTGGGCTGTTTTCCGTGCATGGTGTTGAGGGAAGACAGAATAGCTGTTTCCCATTTGCAGTATTTATTGATTCACAGGTGAAAGAAGTTGGATTTTTTGGTCCTAGCCCCTTCCTCATCCTTCCCCAAATGCAGGTTGCTTTTGCATTTGTATAAAGAAAACTGCTTGGGAAGTGGAAATACCTTAGTACTGAATGTGCTAAAGCTAGATTGCCTTTGTGTTCATGTGAAGTGAAAAATGGACAGGATATGTCAAACATTAGAACCATAAGAGATAATAAACTGTTTTGCTTTAACCGGTGGAAGAACATGCAAAGGCAGTTTAAAATAAACAGTCAAATAATAAGCAAGCATTTGCCAGTGTTTAACTCGCTGTGTTAAGTAGAATGTAGTATCTCAGTAGGAACCACTGAGTTACATGATATTTGTATACTGAGAAAAATATCTTGAGGAAATATATATAACGTGCTTGACTGAACTGTGTCCTATGCTTGGCTGAACTGAATAAGCGTATAACACTCCCCCCCACCCCAGTACATGTGTATGTACACTGGCATATCCTGGCCTCTCGCATTGCAGCTATCTGACAGATAGACTTCAGGTCCGTCCTCCTCACTGCAAGAGATCCAGGGTATTTCTCACTGTCTTTAGAGAGCGCTGTCTCCTTAAAGGATTGAGAATTTGTGTTTCCTTCTGAAGATTTCTGATATGAGAGAGACTTTTTATTCCACATTTTTAAGGTTAGTTGCCCTTTTTATTCCTCTCAGTGTAGCTTGCTGTCCCATCTTTTCTATGCACAGTGATTTTAGGGTTTCAGTCCTACAAGCCTGTGCAGTGAAACAGAAATATTTCTTATCTCCATTTTTCAGTTTGCCAGCAGTGTGCTTAAGTAAAGTCTTCTGCAAGCTAAGCCTGAAGCTTGGAAGATGTCCTGGTGTTCTCTAAGTGAACATCCTTCAGTGTCCAAGGCACACTGCAGTGAAATATGTGAAACACATTTATATGTACTTACTTACATAATGTAAAGTGTGAAAAGTGTCTTGTTTTATTCAGCATATTTTCTAGGATACCTCTTCAGAAATGACAGGGGTAAAAGATAATGGGTTTGCTGTCATAGGTGCAAGATGACTAACTCATGTCACCTGATAATCCAGGGCAGGGCCAGATGGCCTCGAAGATAGGGAATCATCAGATACAAGCCATCAGGCAGGGTGCTACTTTCCCTCTAATGTTTAGAGTAATGAAGCAGGAGTTGCATATTGTGTAGAAAGAAGCAGGAGCTGAAATGCATTCAGGAGAAGGGAGAGGAAGGACTAGTGCCATGGAGAAGAAAATAACTGACAGGTAGAGATCTGGACCATTGTAGGGTCCTCAAAATGGAAATATCAGAATTCTTATGTTCCTCTCATTCAGTTACCTTTAAAATCCCATGTATGCTGTGCCGTTGTTTTAGAGTTAAATATATGCTTTGCTTTCTAGTTAACCCCCAACTCCCCTTGCAGTTGCATATTAATTTAATTAGTTAGATTGTTTGTGCATAAGGGTACAATTCTGGTAACTGCCTTAACTTTATGAGTAAAATGGAAGGACATAAACTACGTGGACTAACTGTGTCAGACTTGTTGCAAATTTTATTGAAAGAATGTTTGAAAAGTAGAAGTTGAAACAGCAAAGATAGTGTGTGAGTGGTTTTTTTTAATATGCTGAAATGTATCATTTACCCAGGATACCTTGTCTTCCTTTGTTTTTGCTCTGGGCCTGCAATAAAATGCTTCCTATCTGTATTAGTTAGCAAATACTCCAGTGTAATATATGAGAACAGCAGTGCATTATTTCCTTACGCTTACATGTTTTCTGTTTAAAATATTCTAGCAGCAGTAAAATCTTGCTATGTGATTGCACTTCATTTTGAGATGGTTAGCTGAACAAGCAGTAGGACAAGGAAGCAGTAAGTTGAATGAAGAAAAAAAAATTTTGCAGCACATTCTTGATGTAGGAGTGTGCAACACAAAATTGTGTGACTCAAATGCTCAATCTGGTCTTTGTGATTAAGCAATAAACAAATCACAAAACAAAGTTATCGTTCTTTTGAAACTTGTGCTCAGTCATTGTAAAAAAGTAAAGTATTCAACATTTCTCAAAGGCAAACATCTTGTTACTAAATGTTCACTGGTAGTGGCTTTTAGTTAACAAAACTGTATTGTTTGCATTGAGGTAAACTTAAGAACGTTTTTCGGTAAACAATACAGACATTTCATAAAGTTGATTTAGGAAACAAAATAGTTAAAATTTGTGATAAAATGACTGGTGTGCCTTGTTGTAAGGACCTTAAGAATATAGTTAGATAGTAGTTTGGTTACACTGCCTAAGTAGCAATGTCTTTGTGTGTTGTATGTTTGTGTGATGTCTGACATAATGGAGTGCTAATCCATGAGTGGGTCTTCTCAGCAGCAGCAGTACAGAGCTGTAATAATATTGATGCTCTCAAGTCCCCCAGATTTTGCTGCTAACGTCCAGCAGAGATGGCCCTAGGTGTTTTTTTGTGTTAAAATCTGTGAGCAAGTAACGATTGTTGAAGTCCATGCTCTGTACCTTTCAGACACGACCTCCCCCAAAACTTTTAAATGGCAATTTCTTAGCCTAAGGAATTTGCTTGCTTCTTGGATATATTCAATGTGGGACACACCTGCACTGAGGAAGGAGGCATTAGATCCTTCCTTGACTGTACAACGGTTGCTTATCTGGATATTCATGGTACCACTTTTTAGTGTGATTAAGGGGCTGAGAACCAGACAGAAAGTCAGTCTCTTCAAGGATGTATTTACCAGAGTGCTGAAGGGGCTTTCAGCTCCCCTGTCCCTCCCCCTGCCCATGCCCTCAGCTCCTTGGGCTGCTGTGGAGCTCGGTGGGTGGCCCGGCTCCGACTGCATGGGGCTCGTGTCCCCATCACAGCTGTGTCTGGCCCGTGTGGTGAAGAACTTTGTGCTGGACTTCACAGACCTATGTGTGATGGACCATATCTAAGAACTGTTCAGCTGAAACATGCCTGTCACCTTACATACAGCAGCGGCTTTATGTTGGCTGTTAAGGTGGGCCAAGCAATCTTGGGCATCGGGTAGTAAAAGTGAACTTAAATGGTGTGGGCTGGAGAGCTTTGATTCCTCTCCTGGGTCTGCTTCCGTGTTGCAGAACTACAGGACATTCTGTGGGGAACCTCAAAGAGGCTGTCCCCTCCTCTTCCAGTTCAGCTGGCTGCAGCTGTGCCCTTCCTGGCAGACATTCCTGGACAACCCAGAACTTCCCAGGCAGGATCTTCAGGTGCCCTTACTGCAGCTGGTTATTAGCCTGGCTTCCAGAGTTTCCTATGGGTTATATCACTTCCAGGTATTCTACAGACTGGCTTAGTTGTTGATAGCTTGAAGCAAAGGTTTGGAGCAGTCTGTACCGCTCTGGATTGTCCTTTGGAGTGAGCTGTGGGGGCTGATGCTTCCAGTGTTCGTTCTGCTCCGGTCCAAAGCCCACTGACCTCAAGTATTTTTCTTTTACTGGCTCTGTTTGCTTTATTAGTCTTTCACTGAGACCTGTAGTGTCAGTTTAAGGAACAGGATTTCACCTGTGTTACCTGATAACTTTATGCTGTGCCTCTGCTCATTGTTGATGTAACGTGGATACCTCATACAGATTCAGGTAGACATTTCTTGGTTGGATTTTCAGAATGCCTCTTGTCAAGTAGTACACTTCTGTGCACGTTCAGATGCTTAAGAGCCTTTAAGGATTTGGGAGTAGGTGCTAAGCAGTTGTTTTTTCTTAAGAGGGATGTAATACTAGTGACCCAGCCAGGAACAAACATTTTGTTTGATGGCATTCAATCAGGTAGAATATTTTAATTTGCTTTGGAATAAGCAGACAATTATTAATGTGATGCCAAGAAACTTTTGTTAATATTCAGAATACTATTAAGTTTTAAATGGACAATATTATCGCAGTCAAGTGTCTGTATTGATAGCTAACAGCCTTGTATAAATTTGGCCGCTGATTCTATTCTAAAACTCGCTCTTTATCCTTACTCTTTTCGTACAAAATTACATCTCATTATGGATAATATGTCATGTCTCCCTAAAAATGTGATCTTGATTTTCATCCCATGATGTTACTTCATTCAATAAATCAAGATCTTCCTCAACAGTTAGCAACCAACTTATTTAGTGGTTATTTTTGAAATGTTGATAGAGGGAATTTAGCAGTTAACAGTGTTTATACATTCCAGAAGCATTAGCAGGTTAGGTTAAACTGGAATCCAGTAAATATCCTTGCAGCGTGTGGGAGAACTATACTCCATGCAGTGTCTCAGCAATCAGCTCCCAGACATCTCATGAAATACCAAATGTAATAATAAAGTTTATAATGATGATATTGTCAGGAGGCACGCATTGTCTATTATCACTGAAAACGGAGAGAGCAAGGACTATCACCCAGTGTTTAGACTGCAACATCGGAACACTACAGATGTCCTTATCTCCTGGAGATAGTTTTGTACTGAATCAGTAGGTTTTACACATTCTTGCGTATGAAAAATGCTCTTTGCCTTCTGAGTATTTCTGAAGAAAATGAGAGGAGGATAGTTTTCATATGTGTCAAGGTTGTTTCCTGTTTCTGCAAGTGAAGTTCAGCAAAGGATCTCTTGTAAATATAGAATTTTCCCAGTAGCTTTTTCCCTTTGGTTGCTGGTTTTCCTTTATGGCTATCTAAAATGGTCATTCTGCTAAAAGCAGTAAAAGTTGTGATTTGCTAGCTACAGTGTGCATGCTCATAGGCAGTTGTGTGCTGGCTGCATTGTACCTGATGTATTTAGCAGCTGCAGGGTGGGCAACACCGAAGCAAGCTAGGACTCCTAAAACTACTGTTTTTTTTGTCTCTGTTCAAATAGATGACATTTTCTCAAAACACATCTTCATCAGAGTTACTTCTGTTCGTTATGACAAAACATGTCAGCAAAGACAGAACATCAATTACAGCTGCAGTCCTGAAGTTTGTAATTGCATTTTAGCCGTACTACACTATATATTATTATTATCATTATTATCTTTTGGTGCTTGTATGTATGTAAATTACATTAAAAATAAGATCAAGGCAGACATGAAATATCGGTGACAAAGGAAGAAAAAATATGAACAAGCTATTATGAGCTATGAAAAATTAAAAAGATACTGTCTAATTTGACAGTGAACCAAACCCCACCAGTTGTATATCATGAGAATATTTTTAACAAATATTCTCTTAAAGCTTTGTTGTGGCCATGCCCTCAATGGCATCTCAAGTCTGTCAGCAACTCCGTTATAAAATCCTCTTTGGAGGATGCGGTTTTAGATTGTTACCTACATTTCTGCTATTTGGAATGTTGTGTTATCTTGTTTGGCCTGAAAGCAGGCACGCTTTTTAAAAGATACATGTGTTCAGACTATTTACATTAGGAAATTGTCAGAAATTCGTTCTTCTCTTGTTTTCTGGGGCCTGCTTATTAGAAGTAATTTCACAAAACCTGCCTTCCGTCAAAAGTATCTGGTACATGCATGTATTTTTGAAGTTTAAATAGAACTTTTTACCTACATAGTAATGTATTTATTTATTATATCTGTCTTTAGTGGATCCAAAACTTGAAAACACAGAGCTGAATTCAGCTATCAAAACTAGAAGAGTTATTTGTTTCAAGAGAGCTTAACTCCTACATACATATTCATGTATTTTTTTCTTGGAAAAAAATATTGCAGTGAGAGATTAGGTTCCAGAAATTAGATAAATTCATAACTTAGCATAAGTCTGTGTACTGAACTAATGATTTTCCAACATATATTATATGAAGTGTAGTAGAGTTTTGTTACTCAATGAAATATATAGTTCCCTCACAGTAGTCTTTTAAAGTTTTTGCCCTCATTCCTAAAAAAATGTTCTTCAGGGATTTTTTACACACAGTATTCATCCAGAACATTCAGTTTTTAGCACAGTGTGGATAGATGTTAGCGGGTCTGTTAATTGCCAGACAAAAGAGGCTGGGATTATAGAAAATACCGCTATAATTTTGTGCTTTCTTTTTTTCCTGAGATAGAATAAAACTTCATAGAGATTTAAAATTTTAGTACTAAAGAGGTTTTTATTTATCCCACAGTACTGAAGGTGTCTGGAAGGGGGAATCCCCATCTGCATCTGTGTCATTGTACCAGAACATTGCTGCCATTCGATTATTATATTGCCAAAGGTAGTTTGAATCTGAGTCGGGCTAACGTGCTTGTGAAACCTGGATCTGTAGAGCTTGCTCGTAGAAGCAAGACTTGGAGTATCTGTGTTTTCCAGTTTTTGTAGTAAGAATTACAATTTTGAATGTTACTATTTTGACATCCTTTTGATACTGTGAGCAATTCTGTTTTTAAGAAAAAAAGGTGTAGAAACATAATGCTGTGAGTTAGGAGTTCCTGATTTTTTTGGTTTTGATTGAGTTTTATGTGCCTTGGTATACAAAGCAGGGAGAAAAGATCTTGCTTCACAAGAGAATTCTGAGAATAAATGCTTACTTATGGAGCTTTGTAATTAAACAGTGATATGTAGGTGATATTTTGAGGTGGAGTTTATAATTTAATTTTTTGGTTTGCTATATATGCTTAGCTTTTGTTATGGTTTGGCAGTAGGTTCTTCATCATTACTCATTCAGTGTAAGATAAAGGCAGTTTAAGAAAAAGGAATTTGTATTTTAAGTTGTTGAAGGAAGGGGTCTTTTTTAAAAAAAAAGTTTTACAGTTTAAAAACTAAAGTGGAGTTTAATCTGCTACAAAGAAAAAAAGGATGCTCTTAATAGTCAAATGATTCTAAATTTTAAAAGGAAAGGAAACAAACAAAACCCCTCATAAGTTCTTTGGGAAACAGAAAAGAAGGAAAAAGTCTAAGGAAAGCCAAAACGGCTAATGTTACAGTTGTCACAATTACTCATATCCTATGCTAGAGATGAGGAAGCTAGGTAAAAATGAGCCAAAACTGGTCTTGGATCTCGTGGATATGGCTTCTGCTCATGTCAGTGTTTGCATCTGAGTCTTGGTTTAAAATCTGGCCTCACTCTTTACAAAAAGCTGTGTTTAATCACGTAGCTCTAAAATCGGAGAGGAAGGGATTCTGCATCCTGTATGAATACATAAATGGAATTATTTCTTCATATATTTGCAGAAATCACAAGTCATGTTTTTATTAATTACAAGTATTCTTCAAGTATTTATGGCATACTGTTATGTTTAGTTTTAGACAATTTCAGGAAAATACTTTAAAATTTTACTTCTTAGTATATTCAATTATATGTTTATTTTGCAGACAAATAGCATGGCCCTTATTTATTAGTTATCTCACTGACTGCATTGAGACTACTGAGATAAATGCTGAACAGGGTTTGCTCCTTTGAAAATTTCACTTCATGGACAACATACAAAAATATTCTCCTATTTATGTTCGCATATAACAAGAAGCATAATTTATATGTAGTAATAGAACAATCTGTCTATTTATACAGAGCACGATATCTTGTCTATACATACGTGTGCAATGTTTTGTAACAGAATCTTTATTAAGTACCTGTGTAATTTACCAACAAGTGAACCCCCTAATTTGCTATTGTTCTGGGAGTAATCTTAATATTCCAGCTTGTAAAGAGCTTCAGATACTTGGCATTTCAGTAATTGCTGTTTCATGGGCAAGTTTTTAAATTCTTCCCATAAATACACCCCGATTATGCCACTTGAAGCCCAAGTCAGTTGAGAAACAGTCAAAAAGTGGCTCATAAGTAGCTCTGATATTAAGTGCCCTTAGCTTTTGTGTGTAAAAAGATATAGTAAGTAATTTTGTAGCATATATTATTTACAGCATTTTTTTTCCTTGTAAGTCTTAACACAGTTCTGTGCATAGGCATTTGACAGTAGCGTCATTAAAATGGTTAAAAAATTCCTAAAAGGAGTTGCAGAAAACTGTAACATGCATGATAATATGCCTTGGAACAGAAGTTTTGTCATATTTGGTTGGGATGATCCTAACACCCATGTGTGGTCTGGAATATACACGCAAGTGCCTACTCTGTATATACTCAGTTTCTGTTTTTAACATTTGTTTCCCTTCCACCTTCCATTCTGATTATTTACTGTAAAGCAGTCTTTGTTTCATTGATTTCTGTCTGTCTAGCAAAGAATAAAGTTTGCTCGTCTCACACACACATCTGTCAGTACTGTACCGAGAGTCAATCCCACAAGAGGCAAATTGAAGAAATGAAAACAAATAAGTTATAAAATAAAGTGACAATAATGTGCAGTAGCATAAAGATTGCTTTGGGCTGCTTTTGAAAAAGACAGCTCGTGACTGGCGCTGCGGGATGGCACGGGCAGGGTGCGGGGACAGCGCGGGCTGGGGCGGCCATGGGGGAGCACGCGGATGCCTTCCCATCGCACCTTCTTCCCTCCGCTCTGACTGTGGACAAGTCGCAGTACAGACAAAATTCTGCGTGTTTACAGTGCGTAGCTTCTTGTAAATGAGCTTATCGTGGGGATCTGCGAGTCAGAGTGCTAGGATCAGGCCCAGAAGTGTTACCGTGTTTTACTGTTTCATGTCGCTGCAGACGTTGACTGACTGACGTTTGTGAATCTTTTAAATTCCTCAGGAAAAAAAAGCCAACCCAACTCTAGAATATTTATTCAAAATGTGTGTTTTTGTTTAAAAAAAAAGTTTTATTTTTCAAACCAATGCTCTGTGCAGTAGAATTCCAGTAACACGCACATGTATGAAAATGTATTTACACAGACAACTGGTAGCGTGTGTGTTTAACGTTTATGAATGCTGGCCTAATGCGGCTGAAGTATTAAAGTCTCTTTCAAGATTGTAATTGAAGTAACATGATATAAATGTAAACTTTAGTTTAGAGCGCACAGAGCATACAAGACAGTATGACACCTTCATTTCAGCAGTAAGAAATTACCATTGTCTCTTGTTTCTTGCTTCTAGCTTATATGACCAAGCCAAAAAGTAATTACACAATTAGGGTTGACATACTGGTTCCTGTAATATTTCTTCCCTTAGTTTTTCGGTGTTTTTTTTCTACTTCAGATTTTCCAGTCCTTTGTAATTCATACCAAGATGTCCATTTTCATTGCAGCAAATTTACTCACGAAGATTGCAAGTCTTGCATAATTTAATGATGAAAAGGCAGCATTTCATTTTCTCCAAATGTAGTTATTTGTAGATTAAAGATAAACATTTGTGGAGCTAATACGGTTTTTGTAAGAACTTTGTCACCAACTTGAATATTGAATTGTTATGTACAGGAATGGAAAAGTATTTCTGTGTAAATAATTACAGGATTGTGCATTTTAAAAAGAAGGATATGCAGCAACATGCAGCTGCTGATCTGGAAGGGAACCACTCTCCATAGGTCAGGTAACATTCAGAATGCATGTATAGAACAGGAGTTACTTTTTTCCAGTTCACAGGTAGAGCTGGTATTGAGCACAGCTTGGTGTCAGTTGGGGCTGGGGGACTGAAGCTGTCTGCTGGCCCTCAGACTAGCTCCAGGTGTTCAGCAAGAGCAGGTCAGAGGAGAAGCAGCCCTGCTGCCCACCTTGTCCTTGGCTCCACTTGTTTTCCTGTGTCCGTTCCTCGTTTCTGGGATGGGTAATGCAGTTTGAGTCCTGTGATTCTGTACCTTAAGACTTGCCCTCTCCAGGAATATTCCGGGACAGCTGTGCTTTATTGCTCACTTCATTATGTAGTGATGCTTGGGACTTTTCTGGGATGATGTAAGAGCAGTGCTGTATAGTATTGTTAACCTGTTCTGTGGAGCTTTTTGGTTAAAAAAACAAACACACACCAAAAACAAAAACACAAACCAAAACACCTCCCCCCCCAACAGTGCTTTTTGACCATTCCTACATGGTATCTTAATCCTCAGAACAGAATGGTAATGGGAGAGGGATGCTTGGTGAGTTTAGGTGCAGGGTTAGACATCTGCAGATTCAAGCTGTCCTTTGCGACCACAGCTAAACTGGCTGTTCAGAGGTCTTGTTGTGAGGTTGCCTTGCGTTTGATCTGGACACAGGAGCTTCATCTCATCTTGGAGCCTAGTCTGTCATTATATAAAATACAATGGAGGGCTGGGAAGGAAGTATAGTGAGTTTGCTGGCGACGAGCCAAGTGAAGGGGGTTTGCCAAGTATTAATCATTTGTATAAAGCTGCATCCAGTGTTCAGCCAAATGAATCTGTTCTGCGGTGGTTTCTCACAGTGGCAGCATTGAGATTTTAGTAGTTTTGTAATAAAGTTGTATTTTTACATGCTCCTTAAATTCTTGCTATCTCCTTGTGTGCCCAGCACCTCTAGAAAGGGACTTTTTGCCTCCCCAGACTTCCCTGTATGAATTACCCAGTTAGGGATGATTATGTACTTACAGGTATAAAATAGACTTTGTGCTCTTTAAAATTAATTCTTCCTCTCCAGCCCTCCTCTCTGAGATGTCACTGGGTTGCAGTATCTTTTCTGCAAATCAAAGCTTGCGACTTTCAGCAGTACTATGTTACAGGGAGCTTTTCTACAGGAAAAGACAAAAGGAGAGGGATGCTTCTTGTAATGGGCTGCTGCTGTTTCAGCCAGTTATTCTTTTAACTAGAAAATGAGAGTACACATAGAGGCTATTAAATCATTAATTACAGCATGTACTTCTTTCTCTGAATACAGACAAAACACAGTTAAGAGGTACCAGAAAGAAATAACTTTCCCTAATTTTGAAACTAAGTGCAGGATGTGAGATATCAAGCAGGAGCCATGCACAAAGTTGTATTTTTTCTGATGGAGTTTATACCAGCCTTTTCCTTAATTATTCTTGATGTTTTGCCCATTATACCATTAGCTTCTTCAGAGGACAAAGATAAGTTGCCAGTATCCAGAAGAGCAAAGTGTGAAAGCATTTAATTATTGATATCTTAGTAACCAAGGTTCTAAAATGACGTTGTCAAAATCCATAATGATCAGACAGAAAATGTATCAGCTTGTTGTTGAAAAATACAGCTCAAACTGTATGGGATTTGAACATGCACAATCCCACGAAATTAAACCATCAGTTTCCTGCATTTCCAGTATGTAACTGCTTTACCCAGCATTTTCCTCTCTTGATAATTCTTATTGTTAATATTATCCTCATGTTTTCATTTTAATTTTAGCCTTTTTTTGATTGTTAATCTTATACGTACATTCCACTAACTGGACTCATGCTTTTTTTCACTAGGTGGATCTGTGAATCAGTTAAAGAGTCAGGCAGAGTCTAACATTATAATACTAGCTAGCTCCAGATAAACACAGGTTTCATTAAGAGAATATACATGATAGCCAGTCAATACATATTTTCTTTTTATTTTGAATTAAGGATTTATTTTTTTATTCCTGCTGAAAGCTGTTGGAAAGCTGTTGGAAGAGTACACAACTCTGGTAAAAATCATTCCTGTGCATCAAATTTCTGGTTGCAGCCTCCTGGAGCAGGAGCTGGGGGCTGTCATCCAGATCCTCGGTGGTGCAGGGTCCCCAGGGAGGTGAAGCAGGACCCAAGAGAAGCTGCAAGTGCCAGCTGTCAGAGCGTTGTCATTGCCTGTCCCCGCCGCAACTGTGTTCCTGGGCAAGAGGGAGGGATGGAAAGCATGCAGGGAGAAGAGGACATGCAGTGTTGGTTTTGCCAGTGGTGTGTCCCATGGATGTACACCTGGCAGCCTGCTGTGCATCACGTAAGGTCACCTCCAGGAAAAGGGCTGTGTGGCAGTTGACAGCTTTCTCAAGCCAATGTAGTGCCGCAAATCCAGTGATCCTCAGCTGTGCTGTGTTTCCAGCATGGGTTTTGCACAGGTTTCGCTGGGTTGCGCCACTGAGGTGTTGCCACGTTGCTCCTCTTTCCTCTCCTCTCCTGTAGCTGTCTACCTGCTGCTTGAGCACATGATAGCTGAGACCTCAGGGGGCAAGTAAGTTTGCAAACAAATAAACCAGAAAAGTTGTCTGAATATATATTGAAATAATTGAAAGTTACTTGAGTATATATTTAGTCTACAGCCAAATTAAAAAAAATAAAATAAAATTCCCTTGCTGAAGTGCTATTTACCATTAATATATTTAATTAAAAGATACTTCTGTGTTCCATTTTTCACTCTCTCACAGGTGCCAGAGCTTTCATGTTTATTAATAGCATTAGATCAAATAATGCAGATGTTTGATTTCAGACACTGGATATGTTGCAGGTTAATCTTTCTAGAAGTATACACCAATACTGTTTTGGCTTCCTTTGTGCCATGAAGTGTTTCATGAACTACTTTCAAAATAGGGATACTAGTGTAAGGAAAAATTGCATTTCAAATTTGCTTCAGCTTTGAAGGTATTTTTTCCAGTTCTGTTTCTAACAATGGATCTTAATGTGTAAATATCCCTATAAAATTGCTCTATTATAGGATGTGCATTTCATAGAGACAAAGCTATATGGGATTCTTCTGTATACTAGAGGTTTTACTTTCTTTATTCAGTGATGATGTCTCACAGCTTAAATACCTTAAATGTGGGTATTTAATTTGTGCCGCAGTGCTCTTTCTGAACTTGCTGTTGTTACAGGTACAGAGGGATGCTTATAACATGAGAGGTCACTGCTGCAATACTTGTGTAGAGCTACTGCAAGGCAAATAATGTAAAAGGTGTTTTCTATACAGCATGTAGCACTGTAGGTAACTGGAAAAAAATTTTTTTTGGCGTTTGGGAAAGAAGAGTCAAGGACTGTGATTTATTTATTTATTTATTTAGTTATTTTTTAAGCAGGTAATTGATGATGCCTGTGTAATGTTTAGGGACATCTCACCAGCATTTGTTTTAATCATTGCTGTGAGAAAAATACTCTCATAAAATTATTATTTCTTTGCTTTCTCTAAAACTGAAATGTCAGAATCGGCTCATATATCCAGGCTCATTCTTTGCATACCCTCAGAGGTTTACTTTCTTCATGGTCTCCTCAATGAATAGTACAGCGTACTTTTCACCAAAAGCAAATATGGCTCTTGTTTGTTAACTGCGTCCCTTTCCCCTACCTCTCCAGTTTTCTTTGAACCTGTAGTGTCTAAAAGATACTGAATTGATGCCATATGGGTAATGCTATGTGATAAAGGAATGGACTATACATAGAATCTAACAGCAGTTATCATTTCTGCATTATTTCTCATGCTTCCTTTGATGTCCTGTATCTTGATAGAGTGTGGCGGTGTTATGACAACACTTTATGTGCGAACTTACCGTTATTCTTTATGTTTATTGCAGTGATAACCAGAGGCCCTGCTCAGCACCAGGGTCCCCTTGTACTAAATACAGCTGAAAAGCAGATAAGGACGTGGGCCCTGCTGTGAAGAGCTCGCAGGATAACTTAGTCAACATTATTTAAGTTTCTCAAAGTGCTGCCTCTTTTTCTTACTTATGAAAAATAAAACCAGTTTATATAACATCACACTGTGAGGTGAGGTAGACTATTTTGACGGTGCCCATTGCCTCAGCGAAACTTCCTGCAGGGTTTTCGTGCCATGTTCAGTTCATTACCTGGCCATAAAACCCTTGGCTGAGTGTTGGTGTAACACAATTTGAAAATCCTGTGTTGACTGCTGTAATTTTTTTAGCCAGTTCTGAAGGATTTTGGTACTCAAATCTCATTTTAATTTCACTAAGCATTGGGCACTTAACTTCCAGGTGCTTGTGAAAATCCCAACTTAAAAGGAAAAAGGCAGCCTTTAAAATTATACAAATAAAGGTGAGGTTTACTAGCTTTAGATGAATGGTTATGTTCATGCAGTTTATAAAAAAGGACCTTGATTTTTATAAACCATCATGTTTCAGTTCTTGCTGTGCACATTGTTTGAGTAAAGTGTGGAAGGTAATTTTATTTTAAACAGAACAGCTTGGCTTGTGTAAGTATGGCAGTACAAATTCACTAATCATTGCTGTCAAGGCCCTCCGTGGAGTAACACTGGATGGCTGAAGGATGTAGCTCTGGTGCTGGCTCAGGAAATGAGCGAACTGTGGTCAGGTGGAGATGGGAACCGTACAGATGCTCTCGCTCTCTCCTCACCTTTTGCTTCCTGGTGGACAAACCTGAATCTGACCCACAGCGCAGGATGCTGTTTCTCCTGCGTTCCTTAGAAGGGAGGTGGAATGAAACAGGCTAAAATTAGAGTGTTTCTGTTGAGAACTGAAATCCATCTGATGATTTATCAGTGGTGTTAGCATCACAGAAAACCTGAAAAAAGTTGAACTCTTGAATTAGTAAGGATGAGGGTTTCCAACAACAAGCTTAGGAGGATATGCAGAGTTTCTGTCACCTTTGTCACATGCTCTTTTTGGTATGAGGAAGCCACCAGCAGCAGCGGCAGATTATGAACACCCTATATGGATTTAATTTTTTTTTCTTAGGTACTTTCAATATGTCACCAATAACTGCACTGCCTAGGCTACTACAGATGATTGCAAAGAATTTCTTAAGCATTAATTAATTATAACATCCCAATATGAAAGCCAAATTCTGCATTAGTATGCAATTCCAGAGCTGCTTTTAAATCTACAAGGAACTTGACCCAAAAGTATATAATGGACCTTGCTGGTTATTGCTGTAATTATAGAGAAAGAAGTGAAAGGGGTGAAATGTGTTGGCTGAAGTCATACAGCAAATCAGAGCTTGGGGTAAACTTGAGAGTCCTGGCTCTCATTACAGATTTTTTACTACTTTCTCAGGAGCTCAGATCTATGGTGGAGTTTTCTGAGATTTCTGACAATAGTAATGTAATGTAAAAACTATTAATTTTGTATTCAAGTTTTGCACAATTCATGGAGCAAACTCTTCAAGCTTTCTGTGGAGGACACGTAACAACTGTCAACAGCTAAACTCCCATCTCCTTTCTGCATTTAAAACTTCTTTATATTATTTTCGCAGTTTTAAAAGCTCCTTTTCTTAATTGTAATGCCCTTGTAAAATGTTCTTCACTTTTTCCTCTCCCAGAAGCTCATTTTTTTTAAACTTTAAAAAGATGTGGGTTTTTGTTTTTTTTTTTTTAAAGGGGGCTCAACAAATTTTCAGCCTTACTTGATAAAATGGAACTCTCTTTGTTTATCCTTTTTAAAAATAGAGCTATATATTGAAAAAGATTTTGCCTTCATTCATTGAAAGAGTTACCACATAATTACCTTGGTATCTCAAGGAATCTTTGGGATGAAGTTTACCAAATAGGTAAAGTATGGTGGTGACTTTAGTTGAGAAACTTCTACGAAGTAGGTCTGTCTATATGTTAACTTTCAGTGAACCCAACAGTAACTTGAGTATTTGGCAGCAGTGAAAAAGCAGTTGCCTGTTATTTTGCAGCATGCCTGTTGCTCCTAGTGATGGTCAGACTTCTCAGAAAGAATGCTAAAAACTGAGGATAGAAGATAGGACCTTTCAGCATCCAAAAGGCAGACTTTTTCAGTATCAAATAAGGAAAAACTGCTTATCCAGGAATGAGCCTTAAGGTGAATTATAGCCGGGTATCAAATGGAAAATTGTGCATTCCCCTAGCATCTTACAATTTTATTGCAGAATCCAGAGTGATGTCAGTTTAAAATAAGCTGTCCATTTTTTTCCTTTGACTTCAGCCTAGTATTTTCAAGCAGACCAGTTTTTGCTATTCATACAATTTGAGGAGAGGGAGCAAAGGAGGGGCTAAAAATAGAGCTTATAATGGAACCTGGGTATGTTCTTAACCACGGCAAGACACTTATCTGTCCATTATGCTGTTGACTAATGTTAACTTCTGTGCTGCCTTTGTAATGTATTACATTAAGCTAAATGAAGCTATTGTGTGATGTATCAAGATATAGTCACGTAGGTTGCCTGGCTATTTGCTCTTGTTAGTATTGTATGTGATGGACTTTAATAGCTGTGAAGGGCTCCTGGAGTTACTCAGATCAATGGTATATGGTTTTGTGCCTCATCCTAGAGTCTTTCCATGCTCCAGCCTTGCACCAGCTTCACGGGAAGTTGCACAAGTGTGACAGCTACCTGGCTAGGCTCATAAACACCTTCTGAATAGGTGTTCTCATAATGGGTCCCCCATTATGACCATAATAGGTCATAAATTCACCTTTTTGATCATTAAGGTGGATTTAGGGTTCAGTGTCCCTGTGGATGTGGTGTATGGGAGAGAAGGCTGCTGTACGTCCCAAACCCTGCAAGCTGCTCTGCCGTCCCTAGGGCCAGTGCGAGGCGTTCATGCTGGCTGGAGGGTCGCTCCCCAGGCTGGGGTCTGGGCTCACCTTCCCCATCTGCAGCCCTGGCCAATGGCCCTGGGGAGCTGTGCTGCCATGTCCCCTCTGGGGGCCTGCGGCTCTCCCCTCGGCTCTGTGAGCAGGGAGGTGAAAGGCATGGCTTACCTTAAGAACTTTTGTTATGCGTGTGTATATGGGTTAAAAATCTGTAAACAAGTAGTTACATGAATGCTTGGCTGGCTCCAGGCAGGGTTTGCAGGGAGAGGTGATATCAGTACCCGTGCTCACTCAAAACTCCTTCCACTTGTATTCAAATCAAAATAACAACAAATGGCTCTTACTGCTCAAAATAACAGTAATATCCTGCTTTTAAAAAGGTCCTTAAAGGTCTTACAAAATGCAGGCTGTAGGAAGACGCAGACACATATCTAGAGTACAACAGATTTCTGATTTTTGTGCAAATGCTGGAATTCCCTTTCTAAAATTTCATTATGTTTTCCAAATGAGGTTGTTATGTACAATGTACATACAAATGTATGTATTTTGTACAAATAGCTGTGGATCATACGTGCAGTTCTCTGTTATGCACATAACATCTCTCCCTCTTCCTCTCCTCTCGTTTATCAAGGTACAGTATGAAAGGCTGGTACCAGTTCTCTATCAAGGTAGATCATGATTCATACCAAGATAAGCAAGGGCATTTGAAATTCAGAGATTAGACTGCCTTTATTTCTTGTGGCACTGTGTGTGTGTGTGCTAAGTTAGTTACCCTCTGCCCCTGCAGATGAATTCATACATTGCGCAGTTTAATATGTGCCGTGTTGCTGACAATCCAAAATTGTTGCATTTTCTAGTTTGCTTTTTGTGTTTGGTTTTAAGTTTTCTCTAGTGCTGCAATGGTGCATAAATATTTGGGATCCTTCTTTGGTTGTTATTTTTTTTTCCTGAAAGCAGTTCTTTCTTTAGAAGATGATTTAGAAGATTGAAGAATAAATTTCTTTAATATTTGTGGGCACATTTCTGTTGCTTTCTCAGTGGTGTTTCTTTAATGACAGCGTGACTGGTTACTTTTAGAAATCTTATGAAAACCAAGTACTCCTCAGCCTGTTGCCAAGCATTGTTCTTCAGTATGTTTTACAAGAGGTACTTTTCTTGTTGTTTTTCATGTTAATAACATATTATTTCTGCAGACATGTTACTACTTATTTTCTGCCTTAAGGAAAGCATTAGTTCATGAAGGAAATAACATCTATTTTTAGCTCAAGCGATCAATACAAACAAAATACAAATTGTGAAAAGTGCGCACAGACACATTCATACGTGTTCAGCCACATGGTTGGCAATGTGGAGGTGTAGCTTTGCCAGGAAGATCTACAAATACTCTGTCAGTAAGGTCTAAGGGATTTGAGTTGTGTCTGCAGGATTATGCACGTATGAGCCCAGCACTTGTCAGGTTATATGCTTTCTTCCACAATGGGCTCCTGTTAATTGAGTTTTTATTTTCTTGGTTTGGCAGGCTCACATACTTGATTGAATGAACTTTCAGCTAAGTTTCTGAACAGAAGGTGGTTTATGACATAATTGCTCTATATGTTGATACATCTTTTATAATAATTGTTTTACATGGTTTTAAATAAAAGAACACGAAAAACAGAAGACGTTGCAGAAAGTGGATTTTTTTGTTCTTTTATTCATGATACTAAAATTTATCCAAAATAACTATCTTCTGCCAAAAAAATAGAGTTTAGTTCCAAAAGTAGCTAATTTATATCGGTCTGTACAATGAACCAGCCAATGATCCTTGGTCTAGAGAGGTGTAATGCCTTTATGCTGTTTTCCCCGCTTTTTTATGAATAGAATTCTACAAAAAAAAGTTCCCATTGTGTAGTACTGAGTTTTGTACAACCATCTTTTATCAACAGATGGCAACCAGAACATGAAAAATAATTAAAAAATAAAATGAAAAGAAACCCAGAATGAATTAAAGTGCTTCTTTGCGTTCTGATCTGCATTTTTGGTTTAGAATTTTTATGGTGAATTGCCATATTATCTGTTATATCAGTTTACAATGAGGCTCCTATCAGACATAAAACAGATTTATAATACCATTAAAACACAATATCAAAGAATGAATAAGCAATTCAATAAAATTACAATAACACAAAGATAAAATGAAAGCCTTTTCAATAACAGTTTTATGCAAGAACATTTTGCAGATAAATATGTGTTTATAGATCTTTTAAATGCACATTTATTATACTGCTCCTAATAGAGCCACAGGGGTTAATTTTTTCTGTGTGTTGTCTTTTATAAGTGGTTCAAAAGCCAGCTGCAAAACTCTTCAATAGATTGTTTTGTATCTTTGAATTGATTTTGGTAAAGGGAGCATTTACAGTACTACAGTATAGTTTGTACATACACGAGTCAATACGAGTGTGCTGTGTATTGCTCTGTGCACTAGACAACCTTATTAGGATCAAGTCAATTCCAAGCAAAAATAGAAAAAAAATTTTTTTTCTAAGGGAATATATATGTAGATGCATTTCCATTATTGTATCTTTACTTTAGCATTACATTTTAAATGGGTTTCTTTTGGATCTAGTGGGGAGTCTAACTTTGCGGTTACAAGGGGTTATCTGAAGAGCGTTACACAAGCCGTTTGCATAGCTTTTTTCCTCTTGCTACCAAAGAGGAGGGAGGGGTAAGGGGAAGCTAGCTTCAGCTAATGTTATGTTCCTATATGTGTTATGTCATGCAGCAGTCATGATGTCTGGCTCAGTGGTGTCTTAATTACGCATCCTGTTTACATCCTTTGTTTTTAATTTCGGCACGTAGTTCACAAGCCTCCTATAATCATTGCTGTCCTATTCCAGTATGGTCAGTGTGGCAGGAAATAGGAGAGCTTACGTAAAGGTTGTGTAGCTGAAATGTTAGGAAGAGCTATCTCAGATGTTATTTTTAAAAATAATATGCATGATTAGTGCACTTCCATCCGTCATTTTTCTTTTAACTATTAATACGATGTACATTTATACCCTACACATGTTCAGGCATAAACTGAGAAACAAATCTTCCTAAACTCTCATGTAGATAAAATGTGTGTTCAGACATAACTGTACAGAACGTTCTTTACGTCCTCAAGATCTCTGAGAACCAGCACGATTAGCAGTGATGTTTAGAAAGCACGTAGAATAAAAACCCCTGGGTCAGACTACCCTTTGGGGGTGGGCAGGGGTGAAGTAGTTGATCTGAGTATTGTATACATTTATATAGGATATTTTGGCATTGAAAAAGTCCGTGGTCTTGACACTTTCACTCCCTTGTTATTTTTTCTTCTCTTTGTTATATTCATGTATGGGTTTCTGTCATCTCCCTCTATCTCTCACAGAGAGATAGAAGATGCCAGTCTCTTTTAGATTGGATAATATACTGTAGGTAATAGTACTGGCAGTAGAAAATAGATGCAAGCTGAGAATATTAGGTAGGAACATATGTGACTAAAATAATTGAGAAATAAAGCCAGAAGATGTTCTTTTCAATGACACAACATCCT
>VZTO01000055.1:95081-100081 GCA_013400615.1 Syrrhaptes paradoxus
AGCGTGGCAGGAGTGGGAGAGAGCCCGCAGATCAGAAATGCACGTGGCCGCGACGTGGCCCGCGTTTCCGTCTGGGTACTAGAGTAACGCCTTGATGCGATTTACTCTTGGGGCAGCTGGGGAGTGAAGTGAGGCAGTCCTTCCCCTCCGATCCTGATGGAAGTGCTGTGTGCTCTGTCTTTGGCGCTAAGCAGGAGGCCGTCGCCGAGGGTAGCGGGGGGCCATAAACAGATGAGTCAGCCTTCTGCGTCCAGGTGCCTTACTCATTTCCTAGATGCCATGCTGCAACACATTCAGACATTCATCAAGTTACCAAACACTCTACAACGGCAACAGAAAGTCAATGAAGGTTTATATGTCATTGCTAGTTTCCTGAGTATCCAGGGAGTGATTGACTGCATTCACATTCCCACTGTGGCACCAGTAGATAATGAGATGTATAGGAGCAGGAAGCCTTCCTACAGCATGAACATGCAGGTAGTGCCTGGTGCCAGGAACATTATTACTAATGTCCATGCCAAATATCCTGGATCCTCACAAAATGCTTTCATATTTCAATACTGAGCTAGATAGTGAAATTATGGTTGCCTAGATATGGACAGCTGCTTTGGTAAGCATGTTGTAATTTGCAGATTAAATATTTTTATATAACTGATAATGGCTTATTAAAGAGTTTACCATTTCATTAACATATATTTATTGATGTTGCAGGTGATAGCAGCTTTTATTTGAAGAGTGATTTTATGGTGGTTTTTTCTTTTTTTTTTTTTTCTCCAAGAATCTGCCAAATTTTAGGGCAAATAAATAGAGTGCAGTGAAGTACCTCATTGGAAGGACTACTAGAAATTGTTTTGAAATTAATTATTTTAGCTCATATACATCATAGTACATTTCAGATTTTACCTTTGGCACTACCTTAGGTGTCAAAAAGCCACTGGACAAAGTCACACGTAGCCTGTAAATGAGGCGCTGTGGGCTTTGAACAGCTTGGGAGATGGACATGTGTTTGCTGCTGTATCTTAGAGGAATAGGAGAGGGAGGAAATGAAGTCTGTTTGTGTAGAAAAACTCTCTCAGTTTCTTCCTGTGAAAAATGACTGTTTTATTGGGGGAAGAGAGGGGATCACCAAATACTGCAGAAATTTTGGAGAGAGAGTGAGAATTACAAAGGCGTCAGCTGTAACAAAGCAGAGTGCAGATTGCTAAATGAGCCAGTTGGGAGATACCTTTGATGATGCAGCAGGTTTGGTGCCTGCACATGAATCGGTGTTGATTTAACTAAAGCTGTGTTTTTAAACCAGTTTAACTCTGGCTGTTTTCATGCAATATAGCACAACTTGCATTGTTTTAAATCAAAATAGGGCATTCATGTACTTAAATAAGGTTGTCACTTTCTGCAATCCAGCTGTAACGTGTTGGAAATAAATCTTAGCTGGAGAAGTGCAGATGGATATGCAGTTTGGATCTGAGGAGATGCTCCCTTTGCCTTTAAAAGGCTGAGCAGTAAAGAGAGGAATGGAGTGACTTTTAAGATAGGGTTAAACCAGGTGGTTTGTATATCCTTGTCCAAGGGTGGAGCTGTGCACAGGAGCTGCCTTTGAGCCTGCTCTGCAGAACGGGTAGTGGGAGAAAGTACCTGTTGAGGATGCCTCTCAATCAACTGCAGCAGTTTGTATCTGGGTTTAGCCATCATTGTGCTGCTTCACTTTCTTTAATGTAACCGATTAAATTGTTTTCTAAGAGGTGCTTTCCCTTTCAGCCAAGCCTCTTTATATTTAAACCTCAGGACATTATCCCATGCCACGAAGAGAAGTCTCCGTTCACCAAGGCCAGCTCTTTCCTGTAGGATCACTGTTGTATTGTTCACTTATCTGCCTTCTCAAAAGAGGGTCAGAAACCCCCATCATGGGGGAAAAAATATCTTGTGAGTGCTTGGACCTGAATGTCTGCTCACAAGGTACTGGTGGGACTCATGGTGCAATTTTCTGTCTCTGTGGAGGGCCTCCCTTGGTGATAAGACCCTAGAAATAAGTTATTTTGTGTGCTTTTTGACTTTACCCTAAAGAGATAAAAGGGGTAATACTGATAAAAACTAAGAACTCTTGTTTTCATGTGTTTAATGTTTCTTACTGAGTGTAGTATGGAGTTAATGTCCAGGAAGGTTCTCTGTGTAAACACAAGCTACATCCTTGGTTGGTTTGAAAAACAGGAATAGATGAGGATCATCCAGGTTACTGGAGCAGTGCCTGCTTAGCACCTGTTGTGGCTTCTATCTCTGCTGAGGATTTCTGGACAGTAAAAACTCAAACAGGAGAAGTTGGTCATCTGGGCATCCTTCCTCTTTTCAGTACGCATCATTAAGAAGCTAAACTTTGTAATATAAAGAAGTCTATTTGAAGGAATTGTGCTAAGTCGGAGGCACGCTTTTGTGATGCATTAAAAGGATGAAGTGCACTATTGCAACAGGAAAAGGCTTCCTTGCCAAATGTACTGGAATTTTATTAAGTCCTCCTATGTGCTTTCTTTCTAGTATTCTGATTTCATGTGAAAAAGATCTAGGCATTTTCCATCATTATAAAATGCCTTACAATTGCAGTTCATTATTTTTGTTTCCAATATTCCTTTCCTGATGCTTCTCACGGATATCCAGATCCCTTGAGTTTCTCTGCATAGGCATGTCCAAGGAGAACTTAGTTGTCTTCAGTTGCTCTTTTTGTAGTGTCGATGGGTTCTGTCTTCAGGAAACTGTAGGTTTGTGGCCTTCTTGTTTCAAGCCACTCCCAAGTTCGATATGGGATATTCTTCCCATTTTCCTTATTGTGAACATTTTCTAGGCCACCAGAGAGGCTCCATTTTGTCCAGGTTACTTTTTTGATGAGAAGACAAAGTATATTGCAAAGACGGCAGACAGCGTATGTCTCTGTGAGAGAACATGCCGCTCTTTGTTTTAAATGCTTTTTTAATATTTTAGGGCTTGTCTACAGAGAGAGATTATATCACGTTATGGTAGGGTGGGAATTTAAAGTAGCAATTTTGAAATGAATTAAATTAATTCAGAATACAACATTCCTGTTCTGGCACAAATTAATCATGAATAATTAATTACAAATAATTAATGAGGAGTAACTATTCGGTATTTACAAGCCCTTAACAGTTTTAGTTCTCTCTCAGCATCTCTGTCAGAGATCTGTTTACTGGCAGCAGCACCTCTAGCCTGTGTGAGAGAAGGAGAACAAGTACCAAATGAGGGTACATGGATTTTTGTATCATCTCTTGCAGGTGACTGTTCTCGTACTCAAGGAGGTCGATAGTACATGTGATTTTGCTCACTAGCCTTGTTGGTTTTGCAGAGTCTCCCCATAGTGAATGCTTGTAGTGTATTTATGGACTAACTGTCACATATTTCATAATATGAATCGGCTAATTAATTTAATGAATATTTCTGTACTGTCATGAGAGTGTGTTGTGGAGACAGAATGGGCACCGGGGTGCTGTCCCCCGTGACCGCAGAGCAGAGGGACGGGTGTGATGGGGCAGCAGGAGTGCCTGCCGTGGCCTGTGCTGGAGCTTCATCTTCTGGCACGGTGCTGAGAGTGCTGGTGCTGCTGCGTGCCTCTCCCTGGGGAAGACAGAGAGAGGAAAGCATCGTGAATACGAGCTGGTGGAAGATTGCATGTGGGAAGTAGAGTTTTAGCCAAGATGTTGTAAAGAGGTTCAGGTCAGGGGCCAAAGAGAGTGTGTTAGTGTTTGGGTACACAGGCTCACACGGGCACAGCGGTACCACAGTGAGCAGTTTGTGTCTGCTCTACTCCCCGTATGTGGATATATGCAGTGTACTTTGCTAGAGACGTGAATGCATTGGAATGGGGTATACGTGCTGCTTGGAAAAATACTGAAAGACAATCAACATCCCGGCAGTTGGCTTGTTGCTCGTCCTTTCCAGACCCTCCCCTCTCACGCATAAGCCCCCTGGCAGAAGAGAAAGGGCTCATACATTTCATCTGTTGTTGCTTTATTAAAGATACAACAAACTCTCTCCATGATTATATCTGTTTGTCGTAATGTCTACCAGCGCTGCATGCAGACAGGAGCTTGTGCGCAGAGCTGGAAATGAAGTATAAACCTGATTCCATTGTTGGGATGTGTTGCCAACACAGCACTTAACCACCACCCACCATTGACAAACGGTCTGATGGTCACATCTGCACGTCAGTCCCATAAAAGGAAACCCTGAGACTGTCAGAGTGTGAGGCAGAGCATTAGTGATTTCAATTCTGTTTTATTTTCAACTTGAAATGGAGGAAAACAGACAAAAAACAAATAAGAAAGCTAAACAGTTGCGTGAGAGCTAGCAATTTGCTGGGCTCCAAGTGACAGACACTGCATTATCATAATTGTCTCTTCTACATGATAGGACAGAAAAATAATAATGTCATTTTATTTATAGCTGGGGTGCCCCCTTTATGAGAGTCATACAAGTTTCTGCCAAGTGGAGTAGGTCAAATGACATCTTTTGATCAGGCCTGTCCAAAGAGATCAAAGATGAATGGCAGGTAATGGATATCCAATGACAAACCAAATCTAAAACAGAAATAAGGCTGCCAGAGTCTGCCAGTTACCCATTAAAGGCTCACCTAACTAAGGCAGGCTGTTTGACATGTTAGCCGACCACCTAAATCAGCCAAGCGTAGGTGCTAAAATTGTGTATTATCATTGGAAATGGCTATTATTTCCTCCGTAACATTTTTGTTAAGGCTTTGTTTGCGTAGGGCTGACCTGCAGCCAGAAGTGGAGTCCTGAGTGAAGCAAAGCCTTCAGGCTCTCAGCAGGTCAGAGCTGTTCATAACCATTATCTACTTTTAATTGTTTCTTTCTAATAGAGAATTGACATCTTATTTTCATTCTGCAAAAAGCTGCTTCTGTATTATTCATTGATAAAGTCTTGCATCTTTTTATCATCAGAACATGTGAGACGAGAGTCATAAGCAATGTCATTGTGAT
>VZTO01000055.1:105081-182540 GCA_013400615.1 Syrrhaptes paradoxus
TACTGCAGATGAAAGGTATTGGTAGTTAATGTGACTCCTCATAAGGCAGCTGAATTGCAAGTTACAATCAAAGGTTTAGAAAAAAATGTCTGCTTGATAATCTCTTTTGCCATAATAAAGTACAGTCATACGAGGAGAAAAAGGCTAAAAGAATGGCCAGACAAAGAGAGATCATCCGTTTGCACATAGTTTGAGACTCCTGCAAAGCTGTTTCTTGCAAATACTTACACTGGGTACAGGAACATGGAGATTGCCATCTTACATGTATATTTAGTCTTTGGTTATATTATTTCAAATGTTATGTAGCTATAATAGCATGAAATAGATACCCCTGCCTGATACAGAGATAGATATTACATCATTGCAGCTGTAATGCTCTGCTGCAAAAGGATTTTTTAAAGGATTTCTAATGATAATGAAAATATTCTGATACAGCATTAAGGATTTTGCTACTGAAATGTGTTTAATGTAAATATGCTGTCAGATACCCTTCAAGTAATTGACAAGAGCAGATGATTAGCAGTGTTCTCAATAGTGTTTTTGCATAATCTTACATTTTGACAGAACTCTTCAGCGGCTTTTTATTGTCAGTGCTCTGCAATCAGTAATACTTTTTCCTTGACATTTACTTTGTCATTATAAATCTTGTAAGTGGTCATTTAACTTGTTCAGTATGCATGTAAGAATATCATTACTAACACTTTTGAAAAAATGTCTTCCTGTTGAGGAACTATTGTGAAAGTAAACTTAAAAAAACCCTAAATTAAGTAGGTTGATAGGTGACTTTATGAAATAAATACCTGTCTGTGAGCATCTTCTTTCACATTTCAAGGATGATTTTAAAGTCACTTTCCTATTGAACATTTGCGTATAAGCTATCAAATTCAACATGGTTGTTGGATTATTTGTAGTCTGGTATTTTAAAAATTTAATACTGTTGTTCAGTTATGTTCATTTATATCTGACCAAAATTAAACTCTTATGATCCATAAGCATTCATAATTACCTACTGCATGTAATTTTAACAGTCAATATAATAAACCTTCATCTTTATTGAAGCATCTCTTGTTTCTACAGCAGTTCTTTAATCTATCTCAATAGATTTCTAGTGTACAGCTCATATAGATTTGGTCAGTGACAAGGGTTAGAGTAGTCTTGTAGAACATTTACTTGTAGCTGTGAAAAGCCCACATTCATCAGGGGATTAGGTCGATCAGATTGTACCAGGATCAATGGAAGGACTGTGTGATCCCTCTTAGGCTGTAATGTGTTCACCTTCTTTGGAGAGAATTCACATACACACACATTTCTCTGTCTTAAAGCCATTTATCTCAGAATGTCAAATTGCAATAATTAACCATTATTGATCTTAAATTCAATTAACTTCATTAACACAGGTCATGATGAGGGTGCTTGTAAGGGAAAGGCTCTTGACAAGTGTCTTTTCTTATATGACATTGAATGTTCACAATCGTGGCTATAAACTATTCGTATTGTGCCACAGGAACATCTTTTAAAAATGACAAGTTTGGTTGGTGGCTCTGAAGCGACATTTTAATCCCCTCCCCCTCATCTTCTGGTTCTCAGGGTTTTTCAGCAAATTTTCTATTCAGGAATCAGTGAACCATTTGTTTCCAGCACATTATCTTAGTGTGTATTATAGCAAACCCCACCTATTCAAATACTCTTCAGTTCAATCACTAGTGCTAGATAGAAACTCATTTACAAAAGCTTATATTAGTATAGTTAGAAAATGAATGAAATGAATATTCAGTGCTTCTTGTTGCTATACATACAAAACAAGCTGGGGCCATCTTGTAGGGGTAATCCTTAGAATCTCTGCTTTCTTCAACTCCTAAGATTCATATTGCAATCCATAGCTGTTTTTTCTTAAATGAGGGCTGAATAAAATCTGTGAAAGGACACAAAGCTCTGTTGGTCCACAGTGAACTCCTTTTTTTCATGGAGAAACTTCATTATAAGTGCAAGTTCACAATAGCTGAAATTGTGATTGGTATAGTAGAAATCCAAATTATTTCATTCATACAGTTGTATGGAGTTTATTGTAAGGAGGCACTGCAACCGAAATAGCTATTGAAACTACTGTATAAAGGACTTCAGTGGGAATTTCAAGTTCGTGAGAAAAATGATGGATCAGGCTGAAGGTCTTTTGGTACATTTTGAATGTCTTAAGTAGTCATGAACATTTACAAATAAATCTCCAAGTAGAATGACTCACTGTAATATATTGAAGCATTTTAGGTGAAAACATGATTTAAAAAAACTTCACAATGAAGTCTGCAGCTCCAGAGATGTGTGTTAATGTTAGTACAGTTAAACACAAATAGAAAGCCAGTGTTCTGGTTACTGTAAAACTTGGAAGATGTGGACAGGTTAGGAGCAACCAAACATGTGGGAAGATTACAGAAAGTGAGGTGTAAGATTTTTTTTCTTATGTTTAAAAAAATGCTAAACCATAATCAGAAGATTCTGAGAAATGTGGATAAAGAGAAATGACAACATCAGTTTTGTTAGAAACAGATTTCTGTGACAATTAAACGGTCATTTTGTCACTACATTTGCTATTTCCACTCCACTATACAAAGCATTTACTGAAAACAGGCAGGGCAGAAGCAGAATGGTTTGATTACTGCATTTGAAGAAACTAAAGTTCCCTTACAACATCTGTTTGCTCAGTGAAGGATTATAATAATTAAGAGCTATTAGAGCCATATTGAGAACTTTTATGCTCATGCCTGCTTATCCTGGAGTTGGCTGTGAATCTTGTATTAGTTTGCTGAATGCCCTGTGTGCTTTTCAGTGATTAAAAGATGCCACCCAAATGCTGATGTCAAGCAGAGTTTGTGTCACTGTGTGGTTCAGTAGCAATTCATATGGAGAGGAGAATTTGGCTTGTTCTTGCCAGTATGTTGATAGTGACTTAAAAAAGAGTATTTTTTTTTTCCTTTGGGGATTCTGGTAAATATTTTTGTCCACTTGAGGAAGTGGTAATTCTGTTCTTAGAAAAATTCTACAGAGAGTCCAAAAAACAATACACCTCTCAAATGAAAATGAAGGTCAAACCATAACATGAAGCTGTTTTCTCTGCTTGTGAACATTTACTTCCCATTGTAGCAGTGCCTGCATGGAGTGGAAAACTTGAACAAGTCTGTAATACTTCACACCAAGCAACTGTGTTGGAAACCAGTTTAAGACCAGTTTTGTCTTACTTAGAGTGGGTCACATTTATTCGTGATGAATAATTCATACAGCAAATGTAATGTTGTTTTTTTTTTTTTCCCCTGTTACTAATGCACATACTAATTGTATTTGTTAAGTTTATGTGAATGTTTTCAGACTATGGGGCTGCTTGTGAATTGTTTACTTCAACAGTTAGTGCCTGGCTCCTGAACCCCTTGCAGTGTTTCCCCTTTGTGGCTGGTTAGCTGACCCTAAACCTCCCCATAGATAGCGAGGAACTTTATGCTCCTTTTAATGATGGTCATTTGCAACTCTGGTGTACTTGGAGGGTGGGCATCCCTTCCCTGGGAACGTAGCGGGGTGTGGAGGGGAGGAAGAGAAAGGCACTGCGTGAACATTGATGAAATGGAAGCCCCAAGACCCTGAACTGACTCTAACCGAGCAGCAGTTGAGAATTTCCAAGGGCTGTTTGCAGTCCCTGTTACTCATTTGGCTATTTGATCTAGTCCTGGTGGTGCTTGTAAAAGGTTGTTCATGTGATGACAGGGAAGGTCAAGAACGTTTTTTCTCATTTTTCTCTTTTAGCTGAAATTCCAGGCTTATGCTCATAGGGTCTGTTAAAATCTCTACTCCCTCAGAGGGAAAGGAGATTGATTCCACAAAATACGATAGCAAGGAAGGTCCTCTTGTCTTCATGGATGTATTTATTGGCCCTTCCACTTGATTACTGTGATCCTGCGATGCTTCTGGTAATCAACTGTGGGCACGCACAGTGGATTTAAGCTGTTCCTCAGCTTCTCTGCGACTCTGATATTTCTGGGAGTCAGTTGTATTGTGTGCAGGGTGACTGCAAATTTAGGACAGAACCCATGAAAGTATGTTTTTCCTGACCAAGCGTAGTCTCCAAACTGTTATTCCTGTGAATTTTCTCATAAGCATGTTGTTCACTTCTAACTGTACAATAATAATATTTGAAAGCAAGTTTTTCTTTAAAAATCTGTATGCATTTGTTCATTATGGGTGGGAGTAACTCAGACCTTGGGTCTCACTTAAAGATTTTTAATCTTCAGATCCCTTCTCATCAAAGACTTCTTGTAGAAGGCGGCAGGTGAACTCTCTAAGGGAGACAGATCTGAGACCAATCCTCGTACAGTCCTACCCATCGAAGAGTACGCTTCAGTGTGATAGGATCACGTGCTGTTCTCCACGTTAGAAATAACTGATGTTACGTTTCACGGGTAGACAATTTGAGCAGATTTTAGAAAAACCCTGCTCAGCAGGTTGACTTCAGGGAGTTTAGGCCCCGGTCAGAAATCAAGGCAGAGTGGAGCTTTGGAGGACAGAGGCATGATCCATCATGCCAGCGCAGTCCTGGTAGAGCCGGTTTTCACAGAGTACCCGGAGCCCTGCTCTGTGCTGGGAGCAGAAGGCTCTGTGGAGGAGAGTTGGGACGATACTTCTCCTTTCTTCAGAAATCTTTCCTATTCTCCCTATTGTGAAAATAAGTTTGCTGGCAGTCTGCAAATTCAGCATTTATTGGATCCCAGCAGCTTGGCTCAGAGGAGATTTTTAACCACAGACTCTGCACAGTACATGCATCTGTGGGTATTTCACGGGGTATTTTATCCATAATAATTGTTTAATCATAGAATCATAGAATGGTTTGGGTTGGAAGGCTGAAAACTGGCACTTATTTTCAATTATGCACGTATATTGTGCTCACATAAACACACTGTGAAGAAACATAGGAACAGAAACACAAACTTAAGCCATCTTCTCATGATTTGTGTAAATAGCTCAATTATATCTCTTAACCTACAGGAGATACAGGCTCCTTTACTTGTCTTCTTGTCTAGCACTAGGCAAGTAATTTTTAACTTCTTTGGATTTCCAGGTTTCCAGCTATAAACTGTGAATAGGAATGTTTCTTCCACAGGATTGCTGTGAAGAATAAAACACTTGTCAAAGCTTTTGAACACCTCAGTAGAGTGATGCTGGGCAATAGTATTAAGTTTGTTTTAAGCCATCATTTAATATGATAGCATCCTGTTTTTTCAGGTGTGTATTTAATGAAGGAGATAATATGATACCGTCCATATGGCAGTGTAAAGTCTAAAGTGAATAGGGGACCTGAATCCTGTATCCTCTTTTAAGCTACATGAAAACCAGGGGGGTTTGGAATACAGCGGCAATGAGGAAAAGGTGCTTGCTGTAGACTTGCTTTGTTCTGCACTTAGATGGCCCACGCTTTAATGACATGTAAACTCATTTCTTGTTATCGTCTCTTCACTGTGTATTCTTGTCCATGTAATTCTCAACTCTTAACACTTACAGTTGATTTGAGCTTTCTGAAGTTGCTCGAAATGTAATACCAGTCCAGGATGCTGGATTAGAGCAGCTGGCTGGCTTCCTCTGGCCTATTTCTAAGCTCTCTGTGGCAGACAGCTGCAGTGTTTTATTGAAAGAAAAAACACAAGTACACTTCAAAGTTTGTAGTGCCTAATTGTCAGCCACCCATTAGATTGGCATACCATATCACATCCATCCATCCACGCCGATTCCCAATAAACTTAATGCTACTCTATTATTGGCATGAAAAAGGCTGCAGATTTGTCAACATACAAAAAAATCCAGCTAAACAAGCATTAATCATGCACATCACATCAAATTAACATGTTCAGAATTAATATTCTTGACCTTGCCAGTGGGCAGAATCATCATTCTTGCAGTGGGATCGTACTCGGGTGTGAGGTACCAGTGACTTGAGCCGATGTGCGAGAGAAGTGCTGACCTCTCCTCTTGGAAATAACATTTCTTTCCTCTAATAGACAGTCCTGCCTCTATGAAACAGAACCTTTGACCTTTCTAACAGGAATAATGTCCCTGTCAAGGTGCTGGGTAATCAGTATTGCCATTCCTGTTTAGAGACACTGTTGTCATTTGCCACTCTTGTAAGCAGGGCAGCCACTCCTACCGCCCGTTCCTATCACCTAATGAGGAATATGCTAACATCTCTGCCAAGTAGTGAAGTCTCAAATACAATTTCAGTTACATGTGAATTATCAGTCAGTCTTGGTATAGAAATAGCTCATGTTGTGGGTGAAATGTTTGCCTTTCTTCCTGTAAGTGCAAAGCCTGTGGAGTGGGAGTTTTCTAACAGACTAATATAACTCTTTTATATGCCTTCATTTGCATTAGGTTTTTGATTGACTTCATCCACCGAGCTGGTTTTCTCTTGCCTCTGTTCATTAATTTTGTGAGTAAGGTTCGTTGGCACAGTCAAATAATCTCCGTGTTGCTGTTCCTCTGTTGGCTTTCTCTTAGCTTGTGCTCAGACTGTGCCTCCTCTTAACTCTGAACGATCACACCGAAACTGGGGGCTCTTGGAGGTTTCTTCATCCATTACTTAAATCTTAAAAAATTATTCTGGTTATTTCTTAGGTGGCTGGTGTCAGCTTTAAAACAGAATGGGAATGATATTTGGGAAAAGGCTCTGCACTGCCATCAGCACTGTCTGGGCAGCAGCAGCCCTCTCGCAGCACCGTGCTTTGGCTTGGGGGGCAAGGGGTCAGGCTGCAGAGAGAGTTTTGCTGGCTGGCTCCCACTCACTGCTACACTTCATGATCCCTTCTGATCTTTTTTTCCCCTTTTTCTTTTTGACTGGGAATGTAGTATTCATCCCATAAGCGTTGGGAACATTCCTGCTTCCAATCCGTTTCTGCTGTTCTCTTTTTCAAGTGCGAGATGTTTATGGATTCAGTTTTTGTAAGGGGTGAGAAGCTCTTTTATTTTTTCTTCCCAAAATCGGATGGTTTGGCAAGTGACCCTTAGTATTACACGACAATTTAAAACCATGAATAAATGAGTAATAAAGCTGGTTGTAATTTTTTAAAATAAAAAGCTATTTGGGTAAAGCCAATATATTTCCAAGGAACTGAATGGTTTTTATAAACTTTTGTAGTTTAGCATTTTTTCATGTGAGAAGAATATTTGAATGTTTTGGTATTTTTTCAAGCAAAGAGCTTATATACTAGTTTAAATGTACCCAGTAAGCTAATTAAAACAAAAGAAAAAGTCGTGGCAAAAAAAACCATAATTAAAACAAGACATTTCAAAAGTATCAAAATGAAATATTTAGATAGATCCAAGCCAAAATATATGGTCTCAGATGCATTTTTTTCAGGGAAAAAAAGGAAGAATTGTGCAATTAATTGGTTTTTGGAGACCAGTGAAATACGCCTTTAATGCTATGGGCTTTTATTTCCAAATAAACTCCAGGAGGTGTGTGTCTGACCATGTTATTGGGTAGATGTTGCCATGGAAAGGATGAAAACCATGGACTGTTTTTCATCTTTCTGCTGAGAGGACCTCTAGCAGTTGGGATTCAAGCTGGTAGCTGTTGTGCTGGTGGGCATCTCAGAAGATTGCTGAGTTTGGCCAAGGACTTCAACAGAGCAATGAGGGTTGTAGCTATACAGGGACTTCCTCCACGTGCAGAAATGTACTGGAGCAGTGATATTTCTCTGATCTTGTATAGTGGATCTCTGGTGTCTGTGTAGCACCAGGTATATGAGTTTATTAGTGTATATACATATGTACATCATTTGGGGCAGTGATGGATCACAATTTATTTCCACCGGCAAAGAAATGATCCATAGCTCAGTTATGAAGGTAATTCCCTCTTGTGTGGAAATGAATCACATTATACCACAGCTTACTGTTATGTTTTGGTATCAAATGTGTTAATTTCATTATTAGCTAGCAGTTTAGTTAATAATTATAATAAATATTAATAAGAGAACTGTCTGTTCTCGACCTCTCCGCGGCTGCACCTGCTGTGGGTTTCTGAATCCCTTTGATATCCTCATCTCTAGAAGCTGAGGGCCACACCAGAGAACTCCTATCCATATTTTGTTAAATATTTTGTCACAGTGACACCATTGCTCAACTTGCAGGCAGTTCCATGGAGGTTATGGTGCCTTTTGAGATGTAAACTAAAAATTTGTTTGAGAACTGTAATTTCTTTTTTGTTCTTTTACTCTGTAAAAAAACAAAAAACACCCACCCCAGAACCACCTAATTTCTTTAAGTTCAAGTCTTATTAATTTCTTCTGCCATTAGAATTGCATTTAAAGTTTTTTTTCCCCTCAGATTTTGCTGTTGAGGCATTGAAGAACAGTTTTACATGTGCTCTGCTGTTTCAAACATTTACTCTACACTTGAAAAATATCAAACCACGAGCTTGTTTTGTTTTGTTTTATTCTGTTTTGTTTTTTAATAAGAAGGAAATGTCTGAGTAACGATGGGCTGGAGACAGCGCTTCGTAAAGAAAACCCCTCTACCAGGCAGTGAATCTCTGTGAAAAAATTCACTATCACCTCCTGGTTTTATTCTCTGCTTTCATAGTCTCTCTGCTCTTCCTGTAGGTACTTAACCAAACAAGAAATTTCTCTGCTACGGCCCTCATCGTTCTTCTTTCTGTTGCAGTGAAGCTGTTACCTTCATCTGTGCGTAGACTATGGATCATCTCTCTGCCCTGACAAAGATGTGGTGAGGGAGGGAGGGATCGGAGATCCCCTTGGCTACCGATGGGCTCTTTCCCATGCGTACCTGCACTGAATCCCAGACTCCCTGCTAGGACTGAAGTTTGGCCTTAGCCCTCTCTCCTCTTCTGTCCCACATGCTGGTAACAGTTAAATTGTGCTTTCTGAGGAGGAAACGTGTCATTTGCCTTTTGCATCAGACCTCTGAGAACAAAGCCTCAGGGATCTGCGAGCCCTGTGGCCACCATGAACCTGCCTGTGGTGGTGCTGCAAAGCCTCTAAGTGTGTCCCGAGTCTGCGTACGCACGTTAGTCCAGGGTTGCCTTTTATTGCCCTGCAGGCCAGTGATTTGGTGACCGGCCCTTGGAATAAGGAATTAGAAGCTACTGGCATAAACTCCAGTTGAGGATGGTGTTCTAAGGCTTATGGTAAGATATTTCCTTGGGCACCCTCATCTCTTGCATCAATCTTTGGTTGAGGAAGTTGGGGCTAATGTCCCTCCTCTGCTTCGTGCAGGGGAAGGAGCAGAAGAAGTTGTTCAAACTGTCAGGTTATCGAAGCTGCGGATTGCTGGGTTAAATTCCATGCTGTCGTTTGTGCCTCATTTCCAGCATTTCTGGATCAGACTGATGTCACAACTTGGCTTCACAACTTGAGCTTAGGAAGGAGAACAGCCATAGAGGAGGCAGCTCCTGGTTAACACGCAAATATGCTTGATAGTTGGTGAAAAGGGCAAAGAAAGCATGAAAGGTAAATAGATTTACATTTAAATGAGCCGCATGCTGGAGGTTTTCCCTAATGTAAAAGTCACTCTCCAAAAAACTGTGAATGTGACAATGCAAGTGTTTCAGTCCAAACAAAATTCATACATAAGATTTCAGCAGTAAGAGAAATAAAAATGGAAAGAAAAACACAT
The DNA here is from genome assembly GCA_013400615.1 of Syrrhaptes paradoxus. Taxonomy (NCBI): domain Eukaryota; kingdom Metazoa; phylum Chordata; class Aves; order Pterocliformes; family Pteroclidae; genus Syrrhaptes; species Syrrhaptes paradoxus. The sequence continues at coordinate 114,742 of VZTO01000055.1, forward strand.
TAATTAGGGGCTCAATTCTCTGACTGTGGTTTGTGTTGATGAGCACCGTCCTGAGGAGCACTTTCTGTGGTGTGCAGGGACGGAGCCCTGGGCTTCGCTACATGATGTGCTGATGGGAATGGGTGGCACGTGCTCGCGCTAGCACTTAGCGGGCAAAAAGAACAAAAGACACCTAAAAGAGGTACGCTTACAGAGTGCTTCGGAGTGATGTCTCAGCCCACAGGTGTGAGTGAGATCTTTCTAATACAGGCAGTGTGGCAATAACCTTGATTTTTCTTTACCTTGTAAAAAGGGAATTATTCTTCAGTTTCACAGCAAAGGCAAAGAAACAGGAGTTTTAAAACGAAAAACTGTTTCCACAAGGTGGAAAAGAAAAAGGGTACATTTGCTTCCAAATGACAGGTTTTGTGCTCTCATTTCTTCCTTCCATTCTTCCTTATTCATATCTCTAGGATATGGCATGAGTTGAGAAAGAGGTAGTTGGTAGCCAGTTTCTTTACACACTATCAATAATTATTTAACATTTTTCAGCTTTAGAGAGTAATTTAAACTGCTTGGGTCTGCTTGGCTAAAGTTTTTGGTAGAATTCAGAAACATAATGGAACAAATAATTAAGATGAAAAACAATCTGTACCAGCTATAGGGGAATGAAAGTATCGAATTAAATCCACCGTGTTAGATTCTTTGTAGTGCTTTCGTTGCAATTATTTGCAGGACAGGTGCTGATCCATTCTATAAATTGCCAACATGACTGTAATATACGTCAAATAAGGATTCTTGAATTCTTTCAAAATATTTTGGAAGAGCATAAAATAGAGCAAAACAGCACAGCTCTATTTCATTAGAGTACATATACTTGTTGTTAAAGTCTGACTTCACTTAAGCATCTCTGAAACATCTTATAATAAAGTTTTTAACATAATTCTTTCAAACTACGTTCTCCCAAACGTTAAAAATAGGACCCTTGCTGCATGAATTTTCTGCATTAAAATTATCTGAGCTGAAATATCTAATCACAATTATGTGTTACTCTTATGTGATAAGTTTGTGCTTTCAAAGGTTTAACTTCTGCTCTGAAGATCAGATTATAACTTGACATGCTTGGAGGAAGATTTGCTACCATTCATCCATGTGAAGCAACAGTAGTGAATATTTTGCATTTCCTACATGAATGAAGAAATACACCATGTGAAACGAAAAGCCTGATTTCATTGTTACTTTAACAGTTGTTTTGTCTCATGATTTTCTGATAACATTTAAACATGTTTTCCCTGAAAGAAGTTTGCAAGGTTCAACACTGTGTATGTGGTATCTACTATCCTGTTCTACATTTTTCACTCTGTTGGTTACAGTAGGCCTTTTTGGGGTATTAGCCGTTATCTTCTCTAGGCGACTGCCTGAATAAACAAGCTATGGAGTATTCAATGTGTTTGCCATACAGATACCCACACATTCCACATGTGTTGCAGAGAAGGTCAAAAGTCAAGTGTCTTCAACCACAGAGTCTACTGGAAATGAGTTTTTCTTAAAGTTACAATTGTATTAGTGAGAGATGGCAAGCAAATTTTAAATTTTACTTAATACAGAAAAGTTCATGTTCTGTTTTTGCTTTCTTGCTTAGCTGTGAATTAATACATTATGTAGAAATAGATAATTTTGATCAGTTAATGATCCATTTCTTGGTGTTTCATAGTTCTCTTGCCTAAAGGAAAAACTTAGGTAGACTTAGTACATGTAGAATACGTGCACAGGAGCACCATGGAAAAATGAATATGTTTACTGTCAGTTCCCAACTATCCTATTCAGGAAGAGTATCTTAGATTTACATCATCAGCTGCATTACTGGGGGGGGGGGGGGGAAAGACAGGATCCCTGNCCCTGTTGGGTGTCCATGTAGCTTATGCTGAGTAAATATTGACAAAGTAGTCTAAAGAGCAAACACTTTGACATTTGTAAGGTCCACTGGAAGGTCTTGTATATATTTATACAGCAAGAATGAGTACAGCATACCAATTTTCTTGAACTAGCTTGTCACGTAATTCTGCATGGGCTTTCTTGTTGAGAAAGGTGTTTAAATGTGAGCAGGTCATTTGTTACACCCATAATGAATATCCTCAAATGCTCTTGGTGAGTTGATTCAAAAGGTTGTGTCACCTGCTTTTACCATCTCCTCCTCTAAAATACGATACTACTAATAATGACAACTTTTTAAAAATCTCATTTTTTTTGTATTATTGTAACTGGGGATTTTTTTACTTTGTAGGAATTTTTAATGTTTGTTTTACTCCATATTTATTAAAGACTGAGTCTCAAAACTGTAATGAGCAAAAAATGCTTGCTTAATCTAAATTGTGAATCTGTCTGTTAAGAAATGCATTAGGGGTAGGAGAAGCATAAGACATATTAATTGACAGACAGGAACTGCTGTCTCTGAGGTTGATACAAGTAATTTATTACTTTAGAAATGAATGCCACCTCCAGAATGTGCTTCATTAATTTCAAATTTAGTTTTAATTTCAAGCTGTTGCCCCTTGAGAAGAATAAGGTGGCAAATTATGTTTGAAGAGCGGATTTTTTTTTCTTGCTCTGAAGAAACACTAAATTTTAACTGTTTAATTTTACAAATAAGTATGCTTCTTGGGCTAAAACACTTTAGCAAAAGTATGATCAGCAGAAACTAACTTATATTTTCTTCTCTTTATAATAGCCTATGTTTCAGATGAACTAAAAGCAGCAGCACTGGTGGAAGAAGATGTGGAACCTGATGAAAATGCAGTTGATGGGGAGCCTTCAGCAAAATATGCATGTCCAGAAAAAGACTTCAGTAAGAACTGCCAAAGCTACCAAAACTCTCCAGCAGCTGAATTTTCTAGCCATGAATTGGACAGTGAGTCACACATCAGCGAGACAAGTGACCGCATGGCAGACTTTGAGAGCAGCTCTATTAAAAATGAGGAAGAGAGCAAGGAGGTTTCAATACCACTGGAAGACTCTACTGTATCTGATAGTTTAGAACAAATGAAAGCTGTATATAATAATTTCCTCTCCAATTCCTACTGGTCCAATCTCAATTTAAACCTTCACCAGCCAATTTCAGAAAAAAACAATGGTAGTAGCAGCAGTAGCAGCAGCAGCAGTAGCAGTTGTGGAAGTGGCAGCTTTGACTGGCACCAGACTGCTATGGCTAAAACACTGCAGCAAGTTTCTCAGAGCAGAATTCTTCCTGAACCAAGTCTTTTTAGCACAGTTCAATTGTACAGACAAAGCAGTAAGCTTTATGGCTCTATATTTACTGGAGCCAGTAAATTCCGCTGTAAAGACTGCAGTGCTGCCTATGATACTTTAGTGGAATTAACAGTGCACATGAATGAAACGGGACATTATCGAGATGACAACCATGAAACTGATAACAATAACCCCAAAAGATGGTCCAAACCTCGTAAACGTTCTTTGCTTGAAATGGAAGGGAAAGAAGATGCCCAGAAAGTATTAAAGTGTATGTACTGTGGTCATTCATTTGAATCTCTTCAGGATTTGAGTGTTCATATGATCAAAACAAAACACTACCAAAAAGTGCCTCTGAAGGAACCTGTTACACCTGTAGCAGCAAAAATTATCCCAGCTACTAGAAAGAAAGCATCACTGGAGCTTGAACTTCCAAGTTCTCCAGATTCCACAGGTGGGACACCAAAAGCAACAATCTCAGATACCAACGATGCACTTCAGAAGAATTCTAATCCTTACATTACACCAAATAATCGCTATGGTCACCAGAATGGTGCCAGCTATGCCTGGCACTTTGAGGCAAGGAAATCTCAAATTCTGAAGTGCATGGAGTGCGGAAGTTCGCATGACACTCTGCAGGAGCTCACGGCTCACATGATGGTGACGGGACATTTTATTAAAGTCACTAATTCTGCCATGAAAAAGGGGAAGCCAATTATAGAAGCCCCAGCAACACCAACAATAACGTCCTTAGTAGATGAGAAAGTCCAGTCTGTGCCACTAGCTGCCACCACTTTCACGTCTCCTTCCAATACACCTTCTAGTGTTTCCCCTAAATTAAATGTTGAAATAAAAAAAGAAGTGGATAAAGAAAGAGGCATTGCTGATGACAAAATGAAAGACAAAGAAAAGTCAAGTGAAGATGAGGAGAAGTATGATATCTCCTCAAAATACCATTACTTGACTGAAAATGACCTAGAAGAAAGCCCTAAGGGGGGGTTAGATATACTGAAGTCTTTAGAGAACACAGTTACATCAGCTATAAACAAAGCCCAGAATGGCACGCCAAGCTGGGGTGGCTACCCCAGCATTCATGCTGCCTATCAGCTGCCTAATATGATGAAGCTGTCATTGGGTTCGTCTGGGAAGAGTACCCCATTAAAACCTATGTTTGGAAGCAATGAACTAGTATCGCCAACTAAAAATCAGCCGTTAGTGTCTCCACCAAGCAGTCAGACCTCACCTGTGCCAAAACCAAACTTTCACGCCATGGAAGAATTGGTAAAGAAAGTCACTGAGAAGGTGGCTAAAGTGGAGGAAAAAATGAAAGAGCCTGAAGGAAAGCTTTCTCCAATGAAGCGTGCAACACCTTCGCCATGCAGTAGTGAAGTCAGTGAACCTCTTAAGATGGAGTCCTCCAATGATGGTGGCTTTAAAAGCCAGCAGAACAGCCCAGTCCCTCAAAGAGATGGTTGCAAGGATAGTCCAACTGTAGAACCTGTGGAAAATGGGAAAGAACCTGTTAAGTCCGTTGTAAGTTCTTTAAGTAGCAGCACAGCTATCATTACCGATCACCCTCCTGAACAACCATTTGTAAATCCATTAAGCGCACTACAATCTGTCATGAATATTCACCTTGGGAAGGCAGCAAAGCCATCTTTGCCCACTTTGGATCCAATGAGCATGCTTTTTAAAATGAGCAACAGCTTGGCGGAAAAGGCTGCAGTGGCCACCCCACCTCTACAGTCCAAAAAACCAGACCACTTAGACCGTTATTTTTATCATGTCAACAATGACCAACCCATAGATTTGACGAAAGGCAAGAGTGACAAAAGCTGCTCTTTGGGTTCAGCGCTTTTGTCATCCACATCGACATCTTCTGCATCTTCTTCATCTACAGTGACAACAGCAAAGACATCCGCAGTCGTGTCATTCATGTCAAACTCGCCGCTACGCGAGAATGCCTTGTCAGATATATCTGATATGCTGAAGAATCTGACAGAAAGTCACACATCAAAATCTTCCACACCTTCCAGCATATCTGAGAAATCTGACATTGATGGTACCACAATAGAGGAACCAGAAGAGAGTACACCAGCTCAGAAAAGGAAGGGACGTCAGTCTAACTGGAACCCTCAGCACTTGCTCATATTGCAGGCCCAGTTTGCAGCTAGTTTACGGCAGACTTCAGAGGGAAAATACATCATGTCAGACTTGAGCCCTCAAGAAAGAATGCACATTTCCAGGTTTACGGGACTTTCAATGACCACAATTAGCCACTGGCTAGCCAATGTGAAATACCAGCTCCGAAGGACGGGGGGAACTAAGTTCCTTAAAAATTTGGACACTGGGCACCCAGTGTTCTTTTGTAATGACTGTGCTTCACAGATCAGAACTCCTTCAACTTACATCAGTCATCTTGAATCGCATCTGGGTTTCAGGTTAAGAGACTTGTCCAAACTGTCCAGTGAACAGATTAACAATCAGATAGCACAAGCAAAGTCACCGTCTGAAAAACTGGTGACGTCCTCTCCAGAGGAAGATATTGGAACTTCTTATCAGTGCAAACTTTGTAACAGGACTTTTGCAAGCAAGCATGCTGTTAAACTTCATCTTAGTAAAACACATGGGAAGTCACCAGAGGATCATCTTCTGTATGTTTCGGAGTTAGAGAAGCAGTAGCATTTGCTTTTGAGTAAAATAACTGTAATTTGCTTTGAGGAAAACTGTCAAAGACGCCTTAAAGCTACTGTTTAGTTCTTGGCACATGTTCTTATTTTAACTCCAGAGTCGCTCTGGGCTGAACTGTTTTGTATAACTGTCCAGTGTTTAAATAGAGGTGCATAATCAGCTGTTATTACTGGTAAAATATGAAGGTTAAAATGCAGTGGTAAGTGTTTGGAACTTTGTGTAAATTGGATTTAGTTGCTGTGCATCCCTCTGATGCATCAAGCTGCATGCATTAACAGACAGTTTAATTAAGCATTTATAACTAATTCTGGTGCACTTTTTTCATGTGACCTAAGTGTGCTGGTATTTCTCACCCTATAATCTTTAGCCCTCTGAGTACTTTGAAGCACTTTTGCATTAATTTGGTAAAAATGTATGGATAAGTTTTTTTTAAACCCTTACCAGCTTAGTTCTGATTACTAATATGAACCTCCATTTATGCAGAGGTGTCTCACACCTTGAAATTTAAAAATATAATTTTCACATTGAAACATAGATGTATATATTGTATAGATTTCAAAATCTCTTATGGAAAATGTGATTGTGGTTAATGCCATTTTCTTTTTCTTCAGCATTTTTAGCAGCAGTGAGTTTTGTACCTGATAAGCCCCAGGTATAAGCTGTACCTATATATAGTGTATATTTCATTTTTTAGCTCTAACGGTTTTTCTTTTAACATCCAAACATTGTAAATTATATGATGAAAGATACCACAGATAGCATTTATAAAGTATTCAGAAACATTATTCTTAAAGCAAAGTATGTTTTGTTTTGTTTTGCTATACAGTACATCTATATTAATAGAGGTTCATGTTTAAATTATACATATTTATTAGTGTTGCTATCATTTGTTTGTTTTGGTTTTTTTAAAAACTGTCTGAAGAAACAGAAGCCACGGACTGCATTCCTGGCATGCATTCTAACTGTTTTGCACAACATGACTTTTAAAGGTATTTATTAGTTAAAAAAAAAAAAAATAAAAAAAATAAAAAGAGAAAATTCAAAATAAACTCAGTGCTCAAAGGGTTAAATCTATTTGAAAAACTTGTACTGTATTTCCTAAACATTGATAAAGCCTTTAAAATGTTTGTACTGTAATACTTTGCTTAAAAGTTATGAGGCATTCTGTGATATAACCTCTTTTACTTATTTATAAGCGCTCTTGGTTGTTATTTCCTATTGTAGAATGCCTTTTTATTTCAATTGGTAACTTTCTGTTTTGTTCTGCCTAATTATTCTCCCAAGATTCCATACTGCAGCTTTATCTTTAGGCATATGAAAGGTAACCCGTGGTTACCAGCACACTAAGTGATTCTGTTCGTCTCCATTTTTGGCAGTTAATTTGCAGAAGTAACTGACAGCTGACACCATATGAGAATCTATGTATAAAATATTGGCATGTAAACAGCACAGACACTGTAATGCACTCTGTGCCCTGTTTTGTTGTTGAAAATGAAGCACCATTATATGACTCTTCATATAACCTTTTTTTCTACAGCAGCATTAAAATTGTCTTTTTGCTATAATTTTGTGTTGCGTTCACAATTATGTCTGAAATGTGCTACGACTAACGAGCACATTAAAATTAAATTGTATGCTATCTGTTTATGACTGAAGCCTGAGTAGGTTTCTTCATCTGCCAGGTGCTGGCAGTCAAAAGCTGCACATAAATCACCGGAGTTTTAGTGAACTTTAGCATTTAAAGAGCAGGGTAGCACTTATTCAAAGGCTGCATTAACAGATTATTTTTTTTCCCCAGAAAAGATAAATGAGTGTTATAACTCCTTTTTAAACATCAGGTAAGGCTGACTGTGAAGACGGGGTTTATAAGCAGCGTGTGGCAAAGCAGGAGGTGTTGTGCCGTGCTGGGGATTCAGACCCAGGCAGGTGCTGCTGCTCGCACGCGTTCCCCTGGATGTACTGAGCAGAATCCGCGAGCTGCACCAGCAGGCATTTCATGGCCTGGAGAATCCCTTTCCATCTACCCAGCATTTTCCAATGGCAGGAGTAGGAACCTGAGAGTGCTGACTTAAATTTTGTGATTTTGAAGTGAGTCCTGTTCCAGCCCTACCTGCAGCTGTACGGCATTCACCGCAGCGGGGGAGAGGGGCAAGGAAGGGGAATGAACACATGCCAAAAAACCACAAACAAGTAGGAGCATTTATATGATGACAGAGTTTTTCTGATGTTAGCAGGTCATCCCATCAGAACCATTTAGAACAATTTGCATCTTAGAAGCACCTATATTACTATGCATGTGAATAGTGTCTGTTGCCAGTTGGGTGAACTGAGTCAGGAGATGGTTACATGGGAACCAAAACCACCATTACAGCAATTAAGAATCATGTCTTAAGTAATAACTAGCATCCAAATATAAATGTACTATTTCCTTTCTTTTTTAAAAAAAAATCTACTGTCTTCCAAGATGTAACTAATTAAATATTTGTTTTTTTCTTTCTTTGGTTCTTTCCTTCTTCCCTTCTTTGGGTCTTTCCTTCTTTCCATCTTTTTTTTTCCATCTTTCTCTGTAATTGTAAAGGCCAGTACCACATCTTCAAAACTGTATTGGAGTGTTTTGTGCATTCTATAGTGAATGCTGCTAAGCAGACCTACTGAATGGGATTAATGATTATGGCTCTGGGTTTTTTCCTCCTCTTTTGGCTCACGGTTGTACCTGATTTTAAGGTTATTTGTGTGTCAGTGTTTGTGGCCTCGGCTCAGATTGCAGCATGCTGTTTTGCTGGTTGACTGCATCATCCCAGGAGTCCCCCTCAACTTAGTTAGGCGAGGCAACCTGGCTAGCTGAAGTCTTTCATGAAGCCTCTGGGCGGCTGTCCACATTTTTTGCAAATAGATGATCTCAATCTAAATGCAGCCAAACTTTTTTACCTCTACAGCAGAGAATTCCTCCTTTGAAAATTATACCAGCTTAAATATAGTATTTGGTTGCAAACCAGAAATTCACACATAAGGAGACTGGCAGATTATTGCATACATTGTCAATCAATGTATTTTTAAGATGCACCATTGACTTATAATAGTAATGCTAAAAGCTCTGTATGCAATACTGTTATCTGGGACACAGGAGGGAGTAAAAGCAAGAGACTAGAGTCTTTTGCAGTATTTCTTCTACTTAAAATATAGACAAGGGGTCGATCATTGCAAACACCAAATACCAGTGATGCAACTGCACCTCATCTGATAAAAGTTAGTTCCTGGGCTTGACTTACCTGGGTCCAAATGTGCAGTGAGGAGCTGTACTGGGTAAAAATTCAGGGAACAGCGATATCTGTTAGTGTGTAACAGAAATGACTTTTTAATACATTTTTTTAAGTATGCTTGAAACTTTGCAAATGAATGGCTAGTCAGGACCTTCATATCCCAAATTTATTAAAGTTCAGCTTGCATTTCAGAAACTTCAGGACTGGCATACCAATGTGATTTCACATTATAAAGAATTTAGAGAATCAATGAACTAGAATAATGTTCTTTTCATCCATACACTGATATGTATATTGGCATGGTAACTATTACAGCTAACCAAATCACCAACCTAGCTATGTTAAGATAATTTTTTTCCTATTAAATGTGAAGGTATGGGTGCAGGATTTTAAAATATGCCTCTGAGTTCTGACTTTTGCTTTGCATTTGATATTTTATTTAGAAATATGCAGATCAAGTGAGAGAGAAAACAAAATGCCGTCAGAAAGAGTTTAAAAATGACATTGTGATGGGATGGGAAGAGCTTTAAATCACAGGTGTATAAAGGTGACCCTGGTCTAACCCCACCCAAGTAGTGGCTTGTTGCAGCATACTGTATATCTTCCAGCCATCACATTTACGCAGTATCTTAAAATAACATTTGTGATAAATGTGCAATTTAACTAATTTATGGTGCTATGATGTGCTCAGGGCTACATGCAAGATGAAAATCTTAAATGGAGCTTGAACAGCTCACTTCACAACAAGAAATCAATATGCCAGATCTTAGAGAGCTGTTCACTGGAGTCAACATTTAGCAAAAAAAAAAAAAAATCAGTGAATGTATCTTTAAGTTTTAGTGAGTAAGAAATCTATAATTAACTGAAACATGACTTTTAAGCTAGTGCAAGGAACTGTTTCTGAAATTGAAATCTTTCTAGAATCCTCATTTTATTTTTGTATTAAAATTGAAAGTATATTGTTTCAATTATGCAGTTGCTTTTGTGATAAACACTATGTGCATTTTTTTTATCCAAACCAAGGCAGATTAGTGTTGTCAATATGCGAACTATCTGTTTCATTTTAGTATCACTATGTATCTTGCTATATAAAGCTAGACACAGATATGACTTTGCATTTTAGGACAGCAAAAATTTTGGATGCACTTTGAGATTTTTAGAAAATACTGTCATGTATCAAGGAGAAGAATCTTCTTTAATTTTGCAAGTTTTTATTTCAGCTGCAACAGAAAAAGAAGTAACTGTGGTGCAAGTGGAACAGAGAGGACTGGTAATAAAGCTAAATTTAATAAATTTAGTATTTAAAAATATACCTCCAGAGACCCTTATACATTTCTTAGAAAAAATATCCAGTTATTACAGTTATTTTTGCCTGCTTTGTTTGGGTAACTTTTTGTTACAAGAATATGCTGGAACTTTGCTAGGTAGTCTGTTACCCACACTGCTCCACAGAGCTGAAATACGGGAATGGTCATAAAACTAGAATTTATTAAGCAATGTAGAAAAAAAAAAGAGTTTCAAAATTACTCAACTTTCAAAAAGTCACTGAATTGTCCTCTTAGCAAAAGATGAAATAGCTCTTAATACTTGACTGGACAGTTCCCGTTTTAGCAGTGGAAATACAAATGTGTAACTCCCTTGGGTATAGCTAGTAAATACATGTAATCCACAGCAAAAAAAACCAGTTACTTCTCTTCTCCTGGGACGTTGTGCCAAGATGTGCCTTCCAGCCCTTGGCTGACCTGCTGTAGGTAATGAAAGAACAAGAAATAATTATCATACTGCCATCTCAGAACATGAAAGTGGCTCTGTTGTTTGGGGTGTGGTAGCAGTGAATTTTGTTGAGTTTTCAGTAATTATCCTATAATGAAACGCTTGTGTATGTTTAAGACTGTGATACTACAGCCCTCATTGAAGAGTATTTGCATAAGAAGTCAATTTTTTAGCAGTGAAGGAAGAAAGAATGGGGGTCATTTACAGAAGCGAGCAGAATTATGGATTAACGCATCATTATACGTCTGAAAGCGTTGGAGTAATCGGTGAGGTTACAATTGGTTTTCAGGCCTTGGTTTGGGGCAATAATTTTAACTAAATGTTCAGCATGAAAAAGATGACTAAGTTTCACTAATATGTAGCTCGTGCTATATTCCTTGTCTAGTACATAAACAGATACAGTGGTGATGTTACATAAATTCCTTTTTTTCATGTTAAAACAATCTTCCTTTAAACTTGCTATCCAGCTGATGTGTGAGGGTAGTATTTTGTTTGTTTGTTTTTCAGCAGCATATTTCAGCATTTATGTGGGGCACACTAACTTCCTCAGTAGCTGTTGCTTGGTTCACTTCACCTTATTTATAGCTTGAAATGCACTTCTGGTTAAATAATCTTTTAAGAGAATTAAAATCAGATAGACTTTTTGTGATGGATGGATGGATACGTCCAGACCACTCACCATGGTCATATATATATAACCTTTATCAAAATGAAAATATGTAACTGCAAATCATACTTATTTACCAATGTGCTTATCTTTCATCGTAGGAGTGTTTAAAAGTAAAATTTAAAATTACAACCTAAAGCAGCTATGCTAAAAAAAGAAAATTTTGAGTAATAACGTAATAAGACATTTTCTGTGTATCATGGTTTTAAAATTCTTAGCCTGTTTCAAGAAATAAAAACGGTTGCAAGCAAAAAGAAGTGAAAAATGGCAGTGCCAGTCATGGCCCCGTTTCCCAGCCGGGGCTGGGGGCAGGTGGTGGAGCGTGTCACAGCTAACAGCGATCTCTTCCATAAAATGGTGATGGGCCCCTCACATCACCCGCTGGGTTCTCCCAGTGTCACATGAGGGTGAGGATGTGCATTTCTAGCCTGAAACCCTTGAACTTTACAAGTGGTGTAGTGGACTTTGTAACCAAATAGCAAGCTAATTTTCTGATTCTTACCTCTTGATGCCTGAATTAAGGGCTTTGGTCGCAAGGGAAATGAATTAAAGTGATTTGGCACTGTGGAAAAGCCTATATTAGACCTGTCAGCCCCATTCCACTCCCTGTGGAGAAGATAGTGTCCATCTTCTTTTTTAATATCAAAAATACAAATGGAGAGAAGGTAACTTTTAAACTTCAGTATAAATTAATACTGAAAAATACTTCTTTATTAAGCTTCAACATATCACATTCATTCTTGCATGGTAGGAAACTGGGGACATGTTTATAGCCATCATAATTGTGAGTTAGTGACCTTTCTAGCTAAGTGAAATGAAATTACTTGAAAATGGAATTCTTTTTAATTGGCGCGTTTGTAGGTGGTGGGGAAGGGAAGGGGATTTGCTAAGGCGGGTGTGTGATATAAAGCCTGTGAGGACCTGTAGGAAAAGCCTGAAGCCTGTGCTCAGATGTAAACCTGTGCAGAGAGGGAGAATGAGGTAGGTGTGTCAGGAAGCGGAGTCTATTCTCGGCTTTTTTTTTCTAAACTGGAGGTACAGTCACTGCAGTTACGCCTCAATGACCATGAAACCGAGTCGGCAGAAGCTGAAGGACTCCGCTCCTGAAAGCCTCATCAGGACTTGTCATCGCTCTAATGAATATCATTTAAATTGCTTTGTATATTGGTGGAGTTTGGATGTCGATTTAATTTGTGCATGTGTTTGAGTTCTTCTGCTTGGCTAGGCTAACAGAGAGCAACAGCCTAATGAAAAGTGAGTTGGTGACAGCGTGATGAGCCCCAACCCAATCAAATGTGTTTGAAGGGCTGTTTTGACAGGGATCTTAAAAGTAGATCTAGAAAAGAGGAGCAGTGCTTCAGTTCAGTACAATTGTTTCAGGCTAAGATTGCTGCTTTTTGTACCTCTGAATGGCTGAACGTTTTCTGTCTGTGCTCTGGCTTGTGCTAAAACATGAATTCATCACAGGTTTGTGTTTAGAGGAGCCCAGAAGAATGGGCTCCCCTTACTAAATGTCTCTGGAAATTACTGGAGTTAAAACACCACTTTAGAAAAGTCATTTTTGGGGTACACCAGTATTTGGGAAACAAGAAGTGGTTTAAGCAGGGATTACAGTGTGCATCTCCGTCTGTAATGCTGTGTTGCAGAGGGCAAATAGGAAGAACAGCAGCAGATGAACACTGGAGGGCAGGGGCTGGCCAGGCAGGGCCAGCCATGGACTTCTCTGCATTAATTCCCATTTACAGTGCAGGGAATTTGAGCATGCAATGTTGTGGAGCTGCAGAGAAGGGCAGAGCACGTGGAGAAATTCTGAAAAATATATTTCAGTGCTCACCAGGTATTGGGGATAGTCTGGGGACACGTCAAAGAAACCAGCAATGATTCCTACTGTGGAGAGGGAGGCAGGTGGGACTGAGGAAGTATTTCTCTCCCGAAGGCTGTGGCTGTGTGGTATGGAGAGCTCCCCCAGGGCACAGCCTGGCTGATAGAAGCAGGGCTTGCCCTCTGCACGGCAGGGAAGCCTGATCTTCAAGGCAGATGGGACACTGCCCTCAGCACACCATAAACTTACCGAGTTACCATATTAGCAGCATGGATGTGGTCTCACAGGGTGATTACTAGAAGTGGGTGGAATAGCCACATCAACCCTATAAATTACACTAATTCATCCAATCTCTAATAGAATGTTCATTTTTTGCATCTTATACGTGCATTTGAGAGATGAAAGAAAAATATGTTCTTGATTTTTATTTGCTACTGTGAAGACAACTCAATTTCCAAAACAGAGCTGCTGTCAGAAAGGGGCAATAGAGACTAGCACTTCATCGTCCCTGAAGATTACAGAGCACTCCTACGTGGTAACCTGCACTTCACAGTGCTTCAAAATGGACACCAAAGCATTAAAAAAAATAAATAAAGGCAATTTTAAAATTTAATGTGGAAACAGAACAACAACAACAAAAAAGGACCACAGGAGGGAAACTGGTTTACAAGAAAAATCTGCAGTCTGGATACTCTTATCTAAGAGATGATTAATACATCAGATAAATTGTTCAGCAATGGTTCATGCAAACAGACCCTCTATAATTCTGCCAGAGTCAGTGAGATCAATGTGCTCTGCTGAATGATTGTGGCACTGACCACTCAAAAGAAAGCACCTAAGGGCAGCTGTAACTTATGCTGATTTCATACCTCCCATGATTTCAAAATATACGAGATTCTCCAGCTCACTCTGAACCAAGTCCATGTGTAACCCTCGGGACATGCTTGTTCCTGTTTTGGGAGTGAACATGACCCTTTCCTTCTTCATTGGCCCAGATTTTGTAAATCCCATATGCTTCTTTTTTCTGTGATAAGTGTTTTAATACAACCATCAACCCTAGACAGACTAGTTACCATCAGTAATTTGAATGACAAGGCTTAAGTGTGCCTCTTAATTTCAATATAAGCTTTGGGCAAGGTGTGAGAAGACCCTCCCCCACACAAAAAAAAAAAGTGATGAAAAAATGTATGTAAGTGTGCAGCAAGAAACATTAGATTAAAAAAAAACCATATTCAAATTCAGGGCATGTGTTTGAGTATTTAATGTTAAAAACATAAATTAGGTATTGAAGAAGCACAATGCACCCACTTGTGCTTCCTTAATAGGGCTTTTATTGAAGTTGCTAGAAGAGATTCCAAGGAGGGAGAGATCAGAACAGTGGTCTCATCAGCTATGGTGTATTAGCAGCTTCTCCGGAACAGCAGGCAAATCCACACCACCCCACAGGCGCAGGCACATTGTAAACAGTTCTGATCCCACAGAAACACTCTGGGCACATGTAATAGTGCCTCTTGCCTTGTTCCTGCACTCTGAAAGCTGCCTTAACCCCTCTTCTGCTGCACACAGCCTGGTGCTTGCCATGCTCCCCTCTGTGTCTGCAGTGTGCTCTGCAAACACATTTCCTCCTTGCCCTCCTCCAAAACCCTTGCTGTAGGCCATTTGCTGGGCTTTCCTGCAAACCTCTTCACCTCTCTTCTCAGAGGTTGCTGTATGGGGGATGATAAATGCCACGTCCCCGTCAGAGACACCCAGCACCAGACCACTGGGGTTTCTGACCTGCTGGTCCCCTCTGCAATCCAAGGCTGTTCCCTGGACGGACACACTCTGCTGGGCATCTGGATTTTTGCAGTCGGGATGTTTTTAAGCTGGTCAGACATGTAGCAACATAACCAAGTACCTAGAAATGAAATACTCTGGAGAGCAGCTGAAACATCTGTGATACCACCCTGGGCTAACAGAGCCCGGATAGGTGCTGCCTGCTCAACATCCCAGCTACAAGTGCTCTCCTACACCAGGAGACCACAGCATCCCAGCTTGCAGCCAACAGCCAGAGCTCTCCCTTCCGTTCACACTTTGCCCTGTTCTAGAGAAGGCTTTCCAGTGGGCTCAGCTGCTCCCTGGCTCTCAGCACGTTTTCTTTCTGAAGCTGGGTAGAGGGTGTTCCCCAGCACAACCTGGACCAGGCCCCACAAGCCCCCCTGCCTTCTGCCTGCTGGGGAGCTCCAGAGCTCAGCCCACCACATCTCACCTGCAGGCCATCAGCAGCCAGGTGATGTGTGTAATGTCTCCAGCTTCCAGTTTTCCCTGCTGTGTGCTCTCATAAAAAGTGCTGCTTGTTGGACTTCAGAGTTTTCAGTGAAGAATTCAAGTCCTGTGTCTTGCTACCTGTGAGAAGTTTGACTCACAGACCTGTCAAGGATCTCTTAAGCTTATCGTAACATTCAGCCTGAGAGAAAGGCTTGATGCACTTTCTTTCTTTTAATTATAGGCTATTTTACTCACTCGCCTGTAATTTTGGCTAACATCTATTTAACAGTGAGTACACAGATTTTTTTTTTCCCATGGTTTTCTGTTGGTTTGTTTTGTCTTCTTGAAATTCCTTTGCTTTTTTGAGATGTGGAGAGAAAGAAAGTTTTTAATAGAATTTTAAAACAGCTCAGCTGTGCTTTCTTGTATTTTTAAGTTATACAATAGACTGTCTATACAACAGCTCACAAAAGAAGCAGCTTTCTTATTGTTTGTTGTTGCTTTGTTGCTGTTAAGGCAAAGTAGTTGGCTGATGTGGCAAGCAGGTGGCATGACACTAAGTATGCATGACAGTATATATGTAATACCATTTTCTTTACGGAAGCTTGTACGCTATTTCTCATTGTTGAGCTAAAGGTCAGGGTGTCAGGTGACTTCTGCAGCAAGAAACGATTCTCCAAGCTGCAAAACTTCAGCTGAAGTTGGTGACATTAAGAAAGATGGAGGCACATTGAAGAGAATCCAGAGGAGATCAACAAGAATGATTAGAGGTTTTGCAAACATGACCTATGAGGAGAAGTTAAAAGAATTAGATTTGTTTAGTCTAGAAACAAGAACTCTGAGTAGGGACATGATAACGGTCTCTAGCTATGTTTAAAAAAAAAAAAGTTGTTATAAAATGGGTGCTGATCAAATGTTCTACATGTCTACCAAGGGCAGGGGAAAAGTTAATCACCTCAGCTTGCAGGAAGGGCAGCAGAGATTAGATTGTCAAGGGGAACCCAACTCTAACTACAGGTTAAGCACAGAGCAGTTTCCAGAGGAGGAATGCAGTCACCATCACTGCACCTTGTGACAAACTGATGTGGGTGCGCTTGACCTACTTGTGCTGCAGAATAACCAGCTGTTGAACTTGGAGGGCTCCTGTAACCTACAATCCTTTTTGAATATCTCAGGTATTTATGGCTGTTGCAGAGAGTATATTTCTCTTTTGCAAAGTTGCATCCACTTTCCTGCTGTGTATTGGCAATGACAATTTTCATTTTAACTGTTTTGACGGACCTTTCCTGTCACTACTGTCAACAGTTCAGTTCATCCAGCTTTTCTTGTGCTGCATAGGAAGGAATACTAGCTTTCCCTCTTAGCAGAGGGAGGGACCTACAAGGCTTAGCATCATTGTTGCCTCTGCTAACCATTTTTGACAGGCAGTGAATGGCCTTGCATTTAGTCATTTTACACTGTGACTGCCTTCTGTGCTCAGGTGAGGTTGCACTCCTGTAACACGGGTAGGTAGAGTTACTTCAGACACAGCTTCATTTTTTTTTTTTTCTTTGCTGGCAGAGGTGTTAAGTTTTCTATATCAATCACCTCACCAAGTCACTTGCAACTGGAAAAAGGGACCCTTCACTCTTTTTCACTGGTAGTACAAACTTGTTCAGTGTTTCAGTGCAGACTTCAGGTTTCTCAAATGAGGTCCCTCCTTTACACTCGTAATACGCACGCTGTGCAGATAACAGACAGCACTGTTTAACCCTATACTGTGCAGTACAGCATATCCTGTAGTACAGCTACAGTCCTAGTTACTCTTCAGGGAAGCCTATTGTAGCAGCACAATCCCATGTATCAGTGTTTCAGACACTCATAGGAATGTTAGTTTGAGATAAATACAGCATGTTAATGTTTGGGTCCTATTACTAAATTTTACTTTAATTTAGTGTTCACTGCTCTATTTTCAGCCAGGGCTTACAGTTCTATAGAGCTTCTCTAGCACAGACACAAAGAGCAGGACTTAAGTGCCGAACCAATTGCTTACGGCTGCCTGAGAAGTCCTGAGGTCTCCAGAATATCTGCAGGGAATGGACGTAGGAGACACAGGACCCATGGGAGGTCCTTGCCCCACTGGGGAGCAGCAGAAGACCCATCGAGGCACCACCAGCTCTCGGGCAGCTCGGCCAGTGGCAGGGCGTGTTGCAGATACGGCAGCTAACAGCTTTGCACGCAGGGTGCCTCTGACACTGGGAATTTTTGTCTTGACCCTTGGTGGACAGTACACTTCAGTTGTTACATTTGACTAAAGACTCATTCCATGAGGAAATACCTGCACCTTCTTATACAATTTTAAGAACATTTAGGATGTTCTGCTTTTAACAAGCCTTGGCCAGAGAACTTAAGAATAGTTTATTGTGTGTCTAAAAAGTAGAGTGTCTTAAGTCTTTCGTGGTTTTCTTTTTTCTTCTTTTTTTTTTTTTTTTTTTTTTTTTTTTGTGTTTTTTTTTTTTTTTTTTTTTTTTTTTTTTTTTTTTAATGTGTAGGGGGTTTTTATATCTGTAAATATTACCTCTCTCTTTCTTGTCTCCTTCCCCCTTCAGTGAAGGGCTCAGATAGGATACCCTCTGCCAAGTCCCACTTCCCAGTATGCAGAGACTGGACTCAAGGATGAATTCAACAACAGGAAGTGGCTACATACAGTCACCTTTTAATCACAGGTCAAGCCAGCAGCCAAAAGACCATGTAGGTGTCCTGTGAGGAATGGAAAGGCCAGTGAATAGGAAAAGAGAAGTAGAGAGTACATCCAGGCTGTAGAGAAGACTGTAGGTTTATGCAGGTTCTAGCAGGGGAGGAACAGGGCTAATTGCTAGAAACCATCGCTTGTAACGTGCCTAACAGTGGACCAGTTAAAAAGAGGAAAATGGAACTATTGAAATAACATGTGTTTGGTTTTTTTTAAGCTGAAGAATTAAAATTACAGCTAAAAGCCGAAACTCCTTATTTGAGTTACTAAATGCCATTCAGTGAGTGGTTATTGCTCAAGGACTGATGCTACTGTATACCATATTGGATTCTATGTACCTTTGGGTCTTGTGCTGTGCACACAACTATCCTAGCTGAGAAATGATGGCTTTGGCAGAGATAAGGTGCTTTGAAAAGATAGGCTGGAAGGGCAAAGATGAGAAAATGTATTTATTTTGATGTATTTCAGTTAAAAATTGAATGAGATTCTACCTTCTTTCAAGTTATTGTTCCTAAGCTTTAGCCAAGGCTCTCCCATCATTTAAACTGGTCTTGTCCTGGGCCAGAACCTATGGCTTGAGGACTTCCTTCAGCTGCAGATCTGCCACTGTTGGGGTCCTCCCTCCTTTTCTTACCTACTGACCCACCTATATGTGTGTAACCTGTACCTTTATACTGATCCATATCGCTACTGATATATTTTATAAAAACACAAGCAGTTGGTTTTGTTTTTGTTTTTGTTTTTTTTTTTTTTGTGAAGAGATACAGTGTTCTAGCATTAAAAATTGTAACACAAAATAGTAGGGGTTACAAGAAATTAAATTTATTTAGTTCCATTCTCTTGGGTGTATTATGTATCATGACCCTCCTGCCACTAACAAACCTACTGTTAAATCCATCAAAGTTGATCTATGTTCAGCTATTCATTTTATGTATATTAATTTGAACAGAACATTTATTTGTCTTAAATTTTATTTTCAGTGGTGGAATGTATGTTCCAAATGCAAGCACAGATGATTTGCTAGGATTTAGTTAGGAGGAATGCAGAATGTTAGTTTACAAAGATAATAACTGGGCTATTAAAGCCAACAACCCCTTTTAAAGCAAACATACCATTAAAATATAGGAACGGTTTATAGTGTAAATAAAATTGAGGATATGGATTATTTAAAGATAAAAAATTTAGGGGTAGCTATGAGAAAGTTGAATATTCATTTAATTGCACCACTTTTTTTTCTAAAGTGAACTTCAAAAATGCATATAAAGGATGGTATTTTATGGGCAGGGAGAGACAGCTACACACAGAGTGATGTTAGAAATCCATTTGACTTATGGAGATGTATAATAGTGATTTGACTTTTATTTTCTAATCTGAATCAGATTTCAGGAAAAAAAATTTATGCCTAAACTTGTAAGTGGCAGAATTTGTCTTGCTTGTGAATCCATACAGTGGAAAGGGAAGCAAGACATTTGCTTCTAGATCATTCTCCTTGTCTGAATGACAGATGCAATAATTCCCTCTATTAGCCAGATCCATTGTCTTTATTTTGCACAGAAGTACTGTATTGCTGAGGTAGACTTCCACTGCTATGCATATTTTAAGGGTTATTTGGCAACACAAGTAAAGCTAAAAGTAGCCTCTTAATCTAATTAATTGACATTTCTGAATCTTGCTTTCACAACAACACATGGTTTCATGTTCTGGGTTTTAGCACTTGTCAAGCTTTTTTGGAGAATGTTTTGGTCAGAATGACAAGATAATTTGTGACTGAGGCTCCAAGCTAGAGAAGTGTTTAAGGCTATAATGATTTATTATCATCACAGAATAACAAAATTTACAAAGTGTTTCATCAGAATTTTTGAAATAAGTTTGCCACCGTGGTAGAAGCATGTGGGGGGGTGTGGGGTGTCTTCCTACACAAATGCCAGTGTGACTTATTTGTAATAATTACAATGTTAAATTTATTTTGGAGCTTTTCTTGACAGACTTGCAGCATGGTTAGAAAGACAAGAGATGAGAGAATTGTAACAACCAAGAAGGTAAAACTCTGCCTTTTTTTTAAACAAATACTCTGTGACCAAAATAAAAATAATTAATATGTGCTTCATGCAATAAATAATGTATGCATAGCCACACTAAACTATCAGTGTTAACATCTTGGCAGGAAGGACTGGAAATAGTCACACTATAAAAAGTTTAAAACAGTGAATGTCTGTGCTTCTGATGTTCAAAAATGCATACAAACCTATTTTCTTAAAGGAGCAAAGAGGTGATGTTACTGAGTGGCAGCACGTTAATGGGCTGGCGTTTGTGGACTTTTAGGCAACTGCTATAAAAAGAAATAATGTAACAACGCTAATTTTGACTTCATCTTGATTCTCTGCTGAGCGAGCTAAGGATGCCAGACTTCCTGAGACAAAATGTCTGACTCTGAATGTGAAGCGTTTCCACATATTCTCTGTGTTTCTATAATTTACTTATTATGTAATTAAATACCTTGAAACCCTAGGCATCGGTTAGTTTAGACAAAGTTGTGACAGTTATTTGACTTCAGAGGCCGGGAATAGAAGCCACTTCTCCAATGCCCTAAAGTGATTTTGTGACTGTTTTGTTTGACTATCAAATGCATACCTTTCCAGAGCAATCTTTTTTTAAAGATGCAGTCATAGCTCATCCAGGGACGAGGTGAGGAATTAATGCATTTGGCAGCAACAGTGTAGGCGACATTGTTTAGTAATAACAAAGATAATATCATACATCCACAGCGAGCCCCTTGTCTCAAAGGGTCACAAAGTTGTTTCTTGTAGAAATTAGCTTTAATTATTGTAAGCATTTCTAAGGCACCAGCACTGGAGTACCTGTGTGCTCTTTCCAACAGCCAGTATGCAGTGAACTAATGGCAGGCAACTTTGGAGCTGGCACAAGGAGTGACCCCTTGTGTTCCAGGCTTTTTTTTTTTTTCCCTTTTCATGGAACTAGCCAGGCACTTGCATTTAGTGAGTTGGAATGTAAAAAAGATGTGTCTCAGATCTCCTGCGAGAGCTTGCCAGATTCAGGCTCTGATGGATTTCTGGCAAGACTCAGTTCCGGAGCTGAGGACCCACCACAGAGAACGTCTATTTATTTAAGCTATTTATAGCATTTCTAAAGAACTCTTCACTGTATTATCTCAGCATGTCACAGAAATTAAAGGTACACCATGAATTAAAGGTATACCACCAGCATCCAGCGTTGCCTGCCAGAAGAACCTGCAGGGCTTCCAGAGGGAGTCCATACCCGAAGAAGAGTGTGGTGCTCATGGCTGGGGACAGGCAAAGGTACAACTTCTAACTGTAAGTGTGCTGAATGCCACGTGCGTCTGCGGCAGGTCCAAGTGTAGAAGGTAGATGGGTCTATTCTTATTGTCATAGCATTTGACAGTGCATATTTAAATTCAGGGGAAAAAACAGAGGTGGAAATAAACAAATTGGTCCATAGAGTGTTCCCAAAAATCAAAAGATATGTTGTGCACCTTCAGCTGATTCAGTCATACTGCAATTAGCTGGAGAATTATCTGTTTTAAGCTGAAAGTTAGATATTAGGTAATTTTTTTACTGTGAGGGTGGTGAGGCACTGGCACAGGGTGTCCAGAGAAGCTGTGGATGCCCCATCCCTCGAGGTGTTCAAGGCCAGGCTGGATGAAGCTTTGAGCAACCTGGGCTAGTGGAGAGTGTCCCTGCCCATGGCAGGGGGTTTGAAACTTGATGATTTTTAAGGTCCCTTCCAAGCTTCCATTCTATGATTCTATGATATAGAAGCCTATTTATTATGAGTATGTTAAGCGCTGAATTCAGTTCTGGATAGATGATGCAGTCTTCTAGCAGATGAGTGAAGATGAGACCTGAGCTGGCAACCTTGCTGCAGACAGGAGGATGAAAAAAAAATACACTAGGCAGTGCCATACTGAACTGCCCTGTAAATTTGGTGGTGTGCTTCCTGTTGCTTCCAAGTGGTAGTTTCTTCCTGGGGTAGGAAGACCTTGTTTGCACCTAATCTTGAGTTATACCACAAACAGAGAAAATAACATGCCTGTATCCAGGCTCAACAAGAAGCAGATAGGTGACTGAAAGCCCTCCATCTTGCAGTCTGTCAGGGTTGCAGTCATGCTATATGTATTTTGGGAGGATTCCTATAGATACTGAAATACAAAATGTGGGGTTTGTGGCACTTCTCAAGTGGAAACCTTATACGGCAACAGCTATTAAGTTATTTAGCAGTAGTTATCTCTTACAAAGCAGCCTCCTACTTTTTTCTGCAGCCATTAAAGTCAGCAGTATATTCTGATTAAGATGTGAAAACAGTTGATTGGTCTGAGGATCAGCAAGCTTGTTTAGATTCTGTTTATTGTCACAGGGAGGCATTTGCACCTCACCCCTTCCCCTCCGCACCCCAAATCAGTTAATGTAATGACCAGAACTGAAGCTGGGGCTCTCTATATTGGAGCAGTAATGTAATTGCTAGAGTTGGCATTGAACTACCTTCCCAATGATTTTTCCCAGAAAGGAAGTTCAGAGACTAGGTCATAATTGGTAGACTCATTAGTATTAAATTATGTGGGTTTTATTAGGGGCCAGACATTCACTTGTTTAAATGTAGCTGGCATTTTAATGCCTCTCTAAGGGGATGTAATATGTACTGCATAGGCAATACATACTGACTTTTATTGGTACAGACCAAACTCACAGGTGACTGGGGCACCTGCTTGTGTAGATGTTTAAGGCTTGTGCAATGGGTTAGTCCTGGCAGTGAAGAAGCAGGATGGGAGAAATAAGACAACACCTTTCTTCTTCCCTCCCCTTCCTTGCTTTTGTTTGCAAAAGATTGAGAACCTCATGCAGGAAGCAGTGCTTTTTGTGTGTGTCTTCCCAGGTAAGGAGAACAATAAAAATAATAACTATTTATAGGGGGTATACTATGATGTTTTAAAAGTCAGGTGTAATTTCAGATTGACCAGGTCCATCAGGATACAGCTGCTTCATATCCCCATGAAACAATCACAGAATCACAGAATGTTAGAGATTGGAAGGGACCTCGAAAGATCATCTAGTCCAATCCCCCTGCCGGAGCAGGAACACCTAGATCAGATCACACAGGAACGCATCCAGGCGGGCTTTGAATGTCTCCAGAGAAGGAGACTCCACCACCTCTCTGGGCAGCCTGTTCCAGTGCTCTGTCACCCTCACTGTAAAGAAGTTTTTTCTCATGTTCAAGTGGAACCTCCTATGTTCCAGCTTGAACCCATTGCCCCTTGTCCTATCACTGGATGTCACAGAGAAGAGCCTGGCTCCATCCTCCTGACACTCACCCTTCACATATTTATAAACATTAATTAGGTCACCCCTCAGTCTCCTCTTTTCCAAGCTAAAGAGACCCAGCTCCCTCAGCCTTTCCTCATAAGGGAGATGCTCCATTCCCTTCATCATCTTTGTGGCTCTGCGCTGGACTCTCTCCAGCAGTTCCCTGTCCTTCTTGAACTGAGGGGCCCAGAACTGGACACAATATTCCAGATGCGGTCTCACCAGGGCAGAGTAGAGGGGGAGGAGAACCTCTCTTGACCTACTGACCACCCCCCTTCTGATACACCCCAGGATGCCATTGGCCTTCTTGGCCACGAGGGCACAGTGCTGGCTCATGGTCATCCTGCTGTCCACCAGGACCCCCAGGTCCCTCTCCCCTACACTACTCTCCAACAGGTCAGTACCCAACTTATACTGGAACCTGGTGTTGTTCTTGCCCAGATGCAAGACTCTACACTTGCTCTTGTTAAATTACATTAAATTTTTCCCCGCCCAAATCTCCAGCCTGTCTAGGTCTCGCTGGATGGAAGCACAGCCTTCTGGCGTGTCAGCCACTCCTCCCAGTTTCGTATCATCAGCAAACTTGCTGAGGGTGCACTCTATCCCCTCAACCA
The DNA here is from genome assembly GCA_013400615.1 of Syrrhaptes paradoxus. Classification (NCBI taxonomy): domain Eukaryota; kingdom Metazoa; phylum Chordata; class Aves; order Pterocliformes; family Pteroclidae; genus Syrrhaptes; species Syrrhaptes paradoxus. The sequence continues at coordinate 139,108 of VZTO01000055.1, forward strand.
AGTCGTTGATGAATATATTGGCAGCAAGCTAGACCACTGTGGCTCTCTATCAGCCTTGCCGGAAGCATACAATAGGAACAAAGAAATAGGTATTTAATGGAGCTTGGGGCACTATAAGATCTCAAACAAGTATTATATGTTTTAACATAAGCATATGCTTCCTATACCAAAAAAACCCTTTTGGACCCCACATACTTTGCAAAATGTATGTATTCTTAATACATATTAAATATGAGTAAATTATCCAGTGACACCTGTTGTTTTTATTGAGATACAGTGATTATGAATAAATAAAACCTTTGCCAATGACTGATCTGTTTTTCATTCCAAGGTTTTATTGGTACTTTTTCTGAGGCTTTCTATATGTCCATTTGGCTTAATATTGGGTATTTTTCTTTAGGCAACTTATTTATCTGTTCAAAATCTTGGAGCATTTGACAGTGCATATTTAAATTCAGGAAAAAAAAACGGAGGTGGAAATAAACAGACCCGTCCATAGGGGGTTCCCAGGAATTGAAAGATGTGTTGTGCACCTTAGACTGATCCAATCACACTTGGATTAGCTGGAGAATTGCTGTGTGGTTAACTAACTTGCCGGGTGATATGGGAAAGCAGTCTCTCAGAGTGTAATTAAATGATAAGTTCACATTCAAGGGACAATTGTAAGTTACTGAGACTGTCATATACAATGCCAAAAATAGGCTGTCTCATGATGAATACCCTTATTAACAGCGACAGTGCTCTGTGTTCATAGTATATGGCTGGGGAATTCGACAGGACTTGGTCCTGTTTGTTAAAGATCTCCCAATAGATTTTTATATGAGATTCATATGAAAGATGACTACATCTGAAAAGCAAATAGACTACCTACTTTTAGGCCATGCTGTTGTGGCTGTTAATCATGTGTTAACAGTCAAATCTGATGCAGATTCACACCTTTGTTTGATATAATAAAAACTATTTGTTAACAGAATACAATGATAAGAACTTTGTTATTACCAGGAAAAGGTGTCTGAGAATAGTTTGTGTTCATTACAAACATCTTTTAAGGAGTGGCTTGGTGGCTTTGAAAGATGACATCTCCATCATTTTGAAGTTTTGTTGTGGGAACTGTGAATCAAGGATGGGGGAAATGAGTACCCCGCCCAGGCTCAGGGAGGATGAGGTGGTCTCTTGGACAGTGCATGTTGTTTGTGCCCGAGACATTAAGCTCTTGCTTCCTTGACAATCAGCTTCAAAGCAAAACCCCTCTGTACTGTGCTTGTGGAAAGGTGTTCCAAGCGATAAACTAGCTGCGGTGTAGCACACCAACTTCTAGTTTCCAGGTAGATTTACATTGACTATATTGCAGCCTTGTTTGTTTAAATAACCAGACCCCTATCTGTCCAAATAAATCAGTATCAGACTTCCTGAGTGTTCTAAATGGTGCTAATTTTGAAGTTGATGTCACAGGTAGGTTTCCTTTCCTGCCGCACAGCTACAGATGGGGGCTGCAAAGTACGTGGATGAACCGAGAGGGGCTCTGTGACCCTCCCTGGGTACCAGGGAAGCCAGGGTTGTGTTATGTGTCGGAGCCCTGGTAGTGCCCAGGCTCTGCACAGAGCTCATGGGTGGTGTGAGGCAGGGCTGGTCATCCCCGTGCTGCCTTGATGCTGAGCCCCAAGCACCTCAAAGGCTGTCTGGTAGCTGGTTGCCTGCAGGCACATCTGCCGGCTTCAGCACAATTCCCACTGCTTTGTTTTAGGCATGTGCAATTGCACTTCCCGAGTCCAAGATATCAGAGAGAACTTTAAATTAGCTTTCCTTTTAATAAAAATGAGAGCAAATATTCACTTCTGCTGAATATGCATCTCCTGTGTGGAGTGGAGCTGCTGGAGTGTCCTAAGCTTGCTTATTTGTGTTTAACATCCATGGAGGAGTGTGTGAGGCCGAGGCCAAGCAGCTGGCATTTCTACAGGTTTTCTTTCCTGGTAAGTGGAATTTTATTGTTTCCTAGGCTTAAAAAAAGCTCAATGAGTCTCTTGGACTCCACAGGTTGCAGTATCCCTGGCAAACTCCTCCGTGTGCTGTGGTTGAGGACTTTAAGAGGTCTTTGTGGGGTGGCATTGATGACTCTATGCCCTGTGTGCTGAGGGTCTTCATGTAGTGGAAGGTGGCACAGTGTGTGACTATGCTTAATGCCTCAGCAGGAATGTCCCCAAGCTGTGTGGTTGCCCTATAGCATTGAGTGTATCTTGTAGAGCAGATGCCTTGCTGGAGGAGAGGGGCTGTTTGCTCTGGTTCACCTGTCTGAGCTTTCTGAAATAGTGGTCCCAGACTCCTGGGCTTGTGCTAAGCAGAAGGACAGGTATCAACAAGCAGCAATAGTAGGGATGGAAAGAACCAGCTTATTTCCTGATAGATGGAGTGTAGCAAGCTTTATGTGGGGGTGGGGGGAAAGCACATTTATAGAGCTTCCCGCTCCACAGAGCCCCTTTTACTGGAGAGAACACATCCAGTGCATGTGTTCCTGGTTCTTAAGAGGTGCAGAGTGCCCTTGTGCTGTGCTTCCAGCCCAGAGGGTCTGCAGCCACACAGAGTGGAGTAGATCAACTGTAATTTATTTAAAAAACTGAGAAAATATGCAGAACAGTCTGTAGAAATGTTAATAGTTTTGTCTGCATGGTTTATTAAAATTTGTATCATCTTCCATCTTATCTGAAAAATAGTACTACCAGCTGCACAAATATCATGGCATTCACTCAGTGCTGACTCACTCAAGGAATAGTGCAGACCCTGCAGAATCAGCAACAGCGTCTTTTTTTTCAGCAATATAAAGCTCGGATTCTGTAAGCTGCTGCCCAAGGACCCTTCTTGGAACAAATTCTGGCATAGGAGTGAGGGAAAGTCTTCAGATTTATTTAAGATCTCTGCTTATACCCTAATTCTATGTATGTACGGGACTTTGCCCTTACAAAATGCCTCTCCGAGGCTTATGGCATTTATATGCCAATGGCTCCTGTAGGGTATAGGGAGGACAATTATATTTACCTTCTGGTTGAGTCTGGGTCAAGCTGATGAAGTTTGAGGGCTACAAAAACCATAGGTAGGATGATTTCTGACTGCAAGTACTGCCTCTACACTTAACCTCTTAATAAGGGAATTGCTCAGAGTTTGGACTACTGCATCAGGAGTTAAATCACTTGTATTTCTCACTGTCATATGGCCGGAAAAATGGGGGGGGGGGGCAGAGGGAAGATAAAGGTATTGGCTGAGAATCTCAAAACTTCCTAGGAGGTTTGGGCATCCTAATTACACTGAAATTTGACTGAACTATAGCTAGGTTACTGTGTGTAGAATGAGCTAGATTTTGCACTTCTCTTAAACTATATGAAAGCATGGGGAAAGAGAATGGAAAAATGTTTTTGCTAAATATGATTTGTGTGATTTATATGATATAAATCCAAGATGTTAGTGCATTTTTTTTTGTTTTGCATTTCAAGGTCATGTGTGTTTTGTTTGGCTGACAGATAAAGGTATTCTTCTAGTTCTACTTTTTTGAACAATTTACTGCAATTCAATTAACTGCATTACTGGGGTAAGGAATTGCCATACTTGCAAAGCTGTTGGTTTGAAAAACATACACAAAGAAGTTTTTGCTTTTCTACAGGCTTTCTATTTTGAACATTCTCAGTGGCAATAAATTTGTATTGCCATCTTTTACATGCATGTAGGTTTTGCAAGCCAGCAGGAAGTTATTAATCTATCGCTTACTATTAAGATGACAGTGATGTTTAGATCCAGAACTCAAGTAGAATGTGCATCACAATTGGATGCTGCTGGATAACAGTCCCAGAAGCTTCGTTATGATATGTGATGGATCTATAAGACAATTGTTTCAGGGCACTTGTGTATATTGTTAATATGATGCATGATGACGTGACCAATTACAGTAAGCTAATGTTCAAACAGCATGTCACAACCTGTGTATCAATGTATTAGATCTCTTCTCTCAACAAACAAATGAAACTGAGCAAGATGTGATGAAGAGCCATTGACCTCATAAAAGGTCAAAATCCTTTCATACTGACCTCTACTATAACATAATTATTAGAACATTGTTTAAATCTGTGAGGAGGAGAATTAGCTTCAATCTTGAAACGTGTGATTTGTTTTGTCAGAAAAAAGCTTGTTATAAATTTCCAGAGGTGGAAAAATTAATCCATGGCAGGGGTTGTGGTGCTAGAAGTGTTTCCAGCTTCCTCCATGCAGCCAGCTGTGCTCTCGAAATGGGAGGCTGGGTTTAGGTGAGAAGAAGCCACAGCTTTGCTCTTCTCTCCTCAGGCTAGGCTAGGAAAACTGGCAACAGAAATTCTCCCTTGGGTTGTGGTTGTGGAAACCTCCCTCATTTCTGGGGTGAAGGGGAGAGTCGTGCATCAGCAGTTGTCCTTAGAATGTGTTTGAGGGCTGGCAGCCCCAGAATGAGTTTGTGACATCTCTCAGCATTGAGCTGTGTATTTTGAGCTGGAGAAACAGGCCTGTCTGATCTTCGTTGGCTAGGTATCATGAACAGTGACTTCTCTTTCTATAAAGCCTATCCTTGCCACCTGGACATGGAAAAGCCTCTTGTTTGTTTGGCTTTTACATGCACGGTGTAGATGATGGAAACTGTAGTCTGCTCCCAAAGAAAATGTTCATAGATGAAACTGAACTGCTTTGAAGTGACTTACTACACATCTGTTTCTGCAGACAGTCAAATGCAGTGTTGCAGGGCCAGCATTTCAGCAGTATGTGACTGCAATAGGATGATCTTTCTGCTTTAGAATACTTTTGAGTCAGTGTGGTCATTCTGGGTATTTTTATGGAGGATTTGGGAACCTACAGTTCTGTTGTGTGAGCAGAAACTGTTATGAGATAACGTAAGTTGAGAGGTAACCTTTCAGCAGAATGGTTTGAGTTAAAATAAAGGAATTGAAAAAGAGTACAATGACCAAAAAAATCTATAAAAATGCAATTGCACTAATATAATTTTATCACTTATTTAAAAATTTAGTCGACCCAAAAGACTACCAAGTGTGAAATTAAGGAACAGCTCCTCTACTTTTATGGAAATCACTCTTCTTCACTTGTCTAATAGCCTGATTTTGTCAGATCATTTATTTCCATGGTTTTAAAATGAGCTTGACAGACAGAATTTTATAACACCACTTTACTGCAAATAAGAACATCATTTTCGCTTATTAAAACTGAAGCTTAGAGAAAGCATTAAAATTAACAGTTCACTCTGCTTTAACCTTTTGAATACTACTGTGACTTTACACTCCAGACTATGTGTAAGGAAAGACCCGGTGACTGCTGGGTACGTAACTGAAGCAGAGCTCCAAAAGGATAGCTGAGTGAGGAGCTGCTGGGGCCATACCTACAATCTGCTCACTCTTGCCTTGGTAATTCTGCCAGTGAAAACATTTAAAACACCACTGTCAGAAATTAGTACTTGCTCCAGTCAAGGTGACTTCAGGAATCAGAACCATGTAGTGAAGAGAGATGGTGAGCAGGATGTTATAGCAAACATGGTCTGAGTTTACAAGCATGTTGCCACACACAGCAAACACCATAAAATGCAGCTTATACTTCTAACAGATGTTTCACTTTTTGTATGATTTTCCTTTCTGAGCAATGAAAACTTTGACTGATCTTAGAGGTCACTGACAGATGATGAATTCTGTACTCCATAGCTGGCAGTAACTCAAACATCATGGCAATGGTGGTGGGATGCATCCTCCTCCAGCTTGGCACATCTCCAGAGAGGAATGTCGTCTTCACAGCTACAGCTGGACCTTATCCGCATTGGGAGGGTGTTCAGTAATGTCAGTTTAGATCAGGTTTTCCCATGCATGTTTGTGCAGCCTTGTTTTGCTCTCAATTGCATGCCTGGAGTTACTCATTGCCATCAGTTCTTGCCCTCATGTTATGTTCTTTTTTAAAACCTAATTCAGTGAAGGAGTGGGAGTCCCAGGCCAGGCAGTGCTGCTGTCGCTCAGGCTTCTCCCTGTTAGCCAAGCCATCCTTCTGCTAACAGTGATTATTTCTTGAAGTTAATGATGATGATAAAAATAGATTTTCTTTTTATGTTGTCAACATTTTAGTAGATAACAAGGACAGATCTCTTCCAGGATCTTCACTGGAAAAACTGATTCAGACTGTGGCAAGCCATTCACACCCTTTTTCTGCCAGCTCATACAACCTAAAAAATTAAGGCAGTATTGAGAGAGAGGTGTGTCTGCCAAATGAGCTGAACTTGCATCTCCCTTAAAAGGCTTTTGCACCTTTGCCCTTAGACTCACCAATCTGTGGGACAGCAGAGAACATCCATCTTTTCTCCAGCCCAGAGAGGCTTCCTAAAGTTTCACAACACCCAGGATGTAGGGGGAAAGACTCAGTCCCTTTGTGTTTAAATGAAAAAGGAGGATGAATAGGAAAGGTTTTGCTTCTGGTTTTGACTGTGGAGTTCATCCATCTTTAATCCAACCCTTCTTTTCTTCTCACCACTGTCTTGACATAAGATTTTGGCTTACTTCATTTCCTGCCCTCAAATGTTCTGCAGTGGTGATGATTGTTTCCATGCAGAGCCTTGTTGCTTTTCACTGAGTTTCATTTCAGTAGTGAAAAGATTCTATACAAGCTAATAATGATGTGTTTGAACCCCTCTAAATGAAAGAACTGTATTATGGAACAGTGTTATCTACATTGCATTGCCATTGTCACAGCCTTTTGGTCTTGTTACAGCTCATAACGGTGAGAGAACATGCTAGATGGAGAACATGTAGCTCACAAATTTCTCTACAAGTGTTTGCTGCAAGTCCAGATTTAGTTTGAGTTCTAATTGCTGTATCCTTTTGGTGTGATTAAACCATCATTCCTTGCCTTTAAGGATCAATCCTCTGGACTGGAGGTTGAGAATAAAATTGCCTCTGTGCCCTGAAGTCTGAGAATCAAATGAAGAAGTTTACTGCATGGAGACTTCCAATTTCAGTTGAACTAAGTCTAAAAAATGACCAGAGAACTTTTTACTGTGAGAGGGAATTAATCTCCCATTCCTACAAGAAGTGTTGTACAGGAGAGGCTATACAGAATGGAGTAAGGTATGGTTGTGTTATTGGAAAAGGTACAGCCTTGTATCATCTTCATAAATTAAAAAAAAAACCCTCAGCAGCCCAGACTGAAATTAAAGTTGATGGTACTGGAATGTCTAACAGTCTAAGTTTATGGTTCATCTACAGACTTGATATGAGATAAGGCATTGTGGTTTCAACTTGCTTGGCTAGCAGCAAACACCACACAGCTGCTCTCTCACTCTTGTCTATCCCAGGGATGGGGAAGAGAATTAAAGGGGCAAAGGGAAAAAAGATTTATGGGTTGACATAAGAACAATTTAATAACTAAACTACAATAATATTGAAAATAATAATAGTAATATACACAAATGAGTGATACACAGTGCAACTGCTCACCATCTGATGACCAAGGCTCTGCCTGCTCCTGGCTAACATTCCTGGAGTAGACTGAGAGAGAGTGTGTTTCTGGATATCCCCTCATAATATACTGGGCATAGTGTGCATGATATGGAATATCATGGTCTATTCGGGTCTCAAATGTAAGGTTGAATCCTAGGCTAGTAACTGGGGCTATGCTCCTTCCTAGTTTCTCCTGCACCTGCAGATACTGGCGAAGCAGACAAGCTGAAAAGTCCCTGACTGTCCTGTCAACAACTGTAAACATCAATATGTTATCAGCCTTCTGCTCAGCACAAATCCAAAACAGAGTCTCTCACTAGCTACTATGAAGAAAGTTAACTGAATCCCAGACAAACCAGGACATAAAAAAACCCCAAATTTCTGTCAGGAATCCTTTGGTAGCAAGTGTGGAAATGACTGAACTTTAAAATTATGATTTCCTGTTGTTTGGCATCTAAAAAGGACCATTAAGATAAGGTAAAGATACGTTGTTGTGAACCACAGCAGTAATAGGCAATTAGACATCAAGTCAGTTAGTGTGCCAGAGAGGTACCATCAATTCTGAATTAATACATGCTACAGCTTCCTCCAACATACCAAGAAAAATACAGCAATTGGAGTAACAAGTGAAGATGAGGAGGTGTTGGAATAGTTTGCAATGCAGAGAAGTTTTTCATCATATGATGCCATCTTGCAAAAAAGCTCAGGAGCAGGAATTGTGAATAAGAAATCTTAACATTTCCTGTTGGATTTGAAGTAAGAACTGGAAATCTGTGTATTTTTCACCTCAAAACAAGTATACTCACATTTTTTGGCCTCCCTAGAATATGTTAAAGCTGAGATTTTAAATGTAGTCACAAGAACTTGAAGGGCTCTTAGGAGGCATCAAGGCCATCCTCTTGCCCCAGGGTGGTGTAACCGGTTGCTCCTGTGTCATTCCCAGCAGATGTTTGTCTTGTTTTTGTTTAAAAACATCATTTTGGGAAACTGCACAATATCTCTAGGAAATATCTTCCTGTGCTTCACCAGTTTTGCCATACAGCAGTTCTCTTGATATCCAATCTGACTCTTCCTTCTTGTCATTTAAACCTGTTATTTCTTACTGTGTTCATTGTGGCTTAGGGCAGCTTTGAATCCATTCCTCCTTTCTGCAGCCTTTAATGTGACTGCAAATTGTTATCACTTTAACATGTAACATACCTCACTCTTTCCTTTGCTGGCTTAATAATGCTGGTTAATTAATCTGCTAGGTTATGGCTTCTTGATTTACCATTACATCTAGATTTTCTCCTCTTGGATCTCAGCCTTGTTGAAGAAAGGTGCCCCAAACTGGTATCACTGGGGGTCTTCCCAATATATAGAGCAGAAGAATTACTTCATTTCTTCATTCATGGTCGTTGTATATGTGTGGTTTTATGCATTCAAGTATGGCATTAAACATTCCTTATAGCCGCAAAACAAGATCTTTTCTTAATTTGTCTGGCTCTTCCTATAGCTCAACATACTTGCAGTACATTCGGGTTTGATCTGTTCAATGAGTTTTATAAGCCTAGCCTTTTATCATTCAGGTCACTAATGAAGTGCTGAGTAGTACCTGATCTAGACCCCCTGGTTGAGGCCTCACTTTCATTTTGGTGATGAGCCATTGCTAATTGCTTTCTAGATATGGTTTTCAACCAGTTTTGCACCCACTGTATTATATTTTCAATGGCATTATGTGGGGCATTGCCTTGGAAATCAGGAACAAGTGATGGCTATTTAGGTGTGCTTGAGAATTCAATGACTATAGATGTATTAATATGTGTTTGGATTTTTTGACTGTTCAGTGAATGGATGCACATTTTTACTGGTGCAGCTGGTGCTTTTTAAAAGTGATGCATAGAAATTCACTTGCTAATGAAAATTGCTAAGATATCATAAAGTAAAGAAATGGGTTGTTGGGTTTAGAAAACCAAAAACAACACTGAATCTAATTACCAAAGAGAAAGGTGTGCTGCCGTGAATTTGATTGAGATTTTATGTAGATCCTGTACAGCTAGTCAACTCCAGAATTTGATTTACAAGTCTAATGGACAATAAGGATGTACATACTGCAGATTGTGGGTAAGCAGCAGAGCAGCTGCTCTGGTGAGCTACTAACTTAAGTGAATGATAGACATCTTACCACTTCTGCTGTGGTTTTTCTCTACAATATTTGGTGTTGGAGATGATCAGAATACAGTGACCCAAAGCTTTAGATTCATATCAATAATTTTTGTGTAGAAAGCAAAGTCCCGAATCCTACAGGCATGTCCTACTTAACAGAACCAGTTGTCAAAAAAACCCACAACTATCCTAAAAATAAGAGTAATAGTTGATATGCACCAGTCACTCATCTTTAAACACTTAGTACTTTAAAGTAGCCAGTGGTCTGCTTCAAAACTTAGCTTATGAATTTAAAATCTCTGCAGTCCATTGTTCATTCCAGAGTCAAAGCTGTATCAGATGCAAGTGACATGGGGGTTTGTGTATTTGAACCAATCCAGCAGAGAGCAGAATGACCTGTTCTGCTTTCCATGTCGTTATTCCTTCTGTGGCTCCCAGACCAAAGAATTCCAGATGTTCCAGATGTATTCTTCAGTGAAATGTCTTGAATTAGGGGAAGAATTTCACCTGTAACAATAGGTTATTCTTTTTTGATCAAAGCTCTTAACAGTCCCAGTTCTGAATCTGCCTTTACAATCTGAGTACCTCACGACCAATGCCTTGAACTACACCGCTGAGAAAAGAAGCCGACTCTTACAGTAGGAAATGTGTACTTACTAAAAGAAAGGCTTAGTGTAAGAGATGTAACTATAATTTGTGCCATAAGCTCTCCACATGTCTTTATGCACCACTAGAAACCTCATTGGCTTTTGCAAGCTTTCTTCCCTTTCAGTATTGGTAGAATAAATTTCAGCTCAGCATTCTATCTCTATCCAGAGTCACTTTAAACTGGGAGAATTTTATATACAAAAGAGCATGCCTCTGAAGGTGACATTGACTCTGTGTTCTCTGTAACATGCTTTATAATTTTGTATAATATGAGTTCACTTGGAAACTGTAAAAAAAACCTTAAGATGAGGAAAAACTATGAGATTTGCTCAGAGCTGCAGAGACAGGTCAGGGCAGTCTCCAGGGTTTTGATCTACTGAGACTCCACTAGCTTCAGTGGATTCTGCTGATTTAGATCATGCAAGTGGCTGGGCTTAGATTGCAGTAGTGATGTTAAGGCATATTCAGGCAAACCCTTTATTCATCAGTTCTGTGATGAGCACTTCATGCGTAGCATCTTCTTTATCATTCCTCCCCATAATTCGATGTTAACATTTTCCCTTTCCTTGGTCTTTAAGATGTAAATAATCATCTGATTAAATATCTCTTGAGAAGATTATGCTAGGGATAGGGGACTGTCACTGCACCCCTCACAATCAATGTTTCACTTGTTTATGTGATATATGTACACCTGTGAGTAGTTGCCATTACCCTTGATTGCAGCGTGGGAGACTCCTAGCTTGAAACACAACCATGCAAAAAATATGTCTTTTTTAAATAGTGTCTTTTTGCAAATGCAAAACCAAGGAAATGCACTGACTGTAGATAAAGCAGCATTAATGCTGAGAAAAAAATATTGTAACAAGACTGTAGCAGTCACTGAAACAGCTTTGGTCCCTCCACTGCTGTTATCATGAGCAACGTGGCTTACACAGAACATTCCTTAGCAGAAAAAAACTTGATTTCTTCCTAGAAATAAAATTCCCATAAAATCTAATGCTAGGTACACATTGGGTTTTAGTGAGGCATCAGATAACTTTGCTTACAAAGTCTTACCTAAGAAATTAATTCACATTGGCTTCTAGAAATGCTGCATGTGGGTTGAACATCTAGGTAGGGAGCTGCACAGAGCAGAACAATAAATGGCAATGTATCAAATGTAGGGAAGTTTCCTACTAATGTAATGCAGGGAATAGCGTTAGGTCCAGTGTTATTTAACATCCTCGTTAATGATCTGAAAGAGGAGAGTAAACAGCTGGTTAATGAAATTCACAGATGATACTAAATTGGAGACATTATAAATATCACTGAGAGCAGCAAAATAATAGAAAGGGAACTGAGATCAGAAACATGCCAAAGAAATAAGGAAAGGAATGTCATCTGGGACAAATGTAAGGTAATACACTGGGGGAAAATGGAAACAGCTCTGCTGTCTGGGAGGGGAAGCACGACAAGCAGTAGCAGAGGCAGATTTCCAAGGCACCCCAATTCTGCAGTGTAGCCTGGTATGGACCAAACCCCAGCAATCCACAGCAGCTTTACACGACAAATACAGCATAGCGTTAGCGGCCAGCTCCTCTGCACCACAGAGTGGGGAAAAGGCTGGTGTAGAACTGGTAAGAGGCTTCCACCAGAGCCAAGGACTCCCCTCCTCTGGGACATCCTCTGCTGGCTGTTAAACTGGCTTTTAGGCTGCTTTGTGTTGCCACTGAGAGGCAAAACAGCTTTAACAGGCTGAGAATTGGACCTGAAGGATGGAGAAGGATTATTTAAAGTACCACAAAGAAACAAAGGCCAGGAAGAAAGGACAGTAAGAAGTATGAAAATAAAATGTTATTAAAATTGGAAATTTCAGCCTGTATGTCAGGGGAAAAGCTCCTAATGGTGAGATGTAATTAATCTGCAGAACAGTCTTCTGAGGGAAGTAGTGGAAGCCCTGTCACTTAGGAGTTTTAAACACTGAAACGGACAAAACACTGGAAAGCACATGACAGGAAACAATCTAGAGTAGGCAGGGTGTGGGCTACATGTCTGTTCAGCTGGTCTGCTTGGGGTTATCAAACCAAGATAAAAATCTCCAGTATCTTTCACTATCACAGTGCTCCACAGAAAAGTGGCAATTCAGGAGGATTTCCGTACATCTCAGTCACAGAAGCATTTTCACCAAAATGCCTTTGCTGCTCTATACTGACATTTATTCAGTAAATTTCAAGCTTTGTTTCTTATTTGTGCCTGAATGGATGTCATTCACATTGAAGAGTGAAAAGGAAGAATGGCACTAAAGCTCTCCTTTGCTCTATATAGCTCTCTTTTTCAGTGCGTGCATGTTCTTAGTTCTGTGCTGAGAACGTTAAAAATGGTTAGTGTGGATGTAAAATTTTTTACTACTGTAATTACAGCAAAAGGCTACCTGTCAGGAAAATAAATGCAAGTAATCAAACATAGGTACAAATCTGGCTTTGAACTGGAAGAGCCATTCAACCATGCCATAAGGAGGCAGAGTTCCCAGTGATGTCAAGTGCTTACGCCAGAGTACAATTGGGCTGTGAACCAAAACCACCACATTGGAACCACATACACTGATATTAAATTATGGCTGTTAGACTATTCAAGAATGTGAAAACAGGACTGCATATTGTCCTATTACTTTCCAAATGTTTCCTAGTGAATTTAAGGAGGTAGGTGAATATGTATACCTAAAAGAATGGTAAAAAAGATTTGTAAGAGGGTGGCGAGGAAAGATGAATTATCTAAGAACACAGAGAACCCTTGGAAACTGCTAAATGCAAAATCTGCCCAAGAAAGTTATCTCCTCAGTACAAAGTCTCACACTGGCATGGATTACCTAGTCCTTCCAGGATCTGACTGGAGAAACTACAGACATAAAATCTGGATGAAAAGATGTCCCTATTGGTATGTTGTATACATGGGGCCAAGTGCTTTGCAAAAAAAAAAAAGCTAAATCCTTTCCAACTTGCACTTCCTTTGACTATGAGGCTGGGATCTTGGCTAATGGTTGATCAAAAGTAGGTCTAGTGTGAAACTGCCAGGAACATGAATTATGGAATGGCATCTTCTAGCTAGTTTGACAGATATGCAAGTACCTAGTTTATGTATGATGACATCTACTACTTGCATGTATGCCCATGCAGCTGCATACAGATGTGGTAACACCATAGTAAATTTATATTTAAAATGTGCACATGTGAGTATCTGAGCACGTATTGTGCTTTATCAGATGTAGGGTGCACATAAAGCTGTAGGCTCACAGGATTAAGCAGAAAATCTGATCCTGTGCATTTAAGAACCACTTTATTAAGACTTGCACTTGAGGTATCGTATTAGATGTTGGGTACTACTTGATCGTAATAGTCTGGCCTGCTTTGTTTATTTTATTTTTCTTGTGGGTATGTTGGTGAAACAATTCAGTTTCTTCTTCAAGTTGTTTTTATTTCAGTAATTGAATCTGTATGTCTTGTGTCAATCTCCAAATGCTCTAAAGGAAAGTTCAAGAGTGTATGCCTAGCCTTAATTTTCTTCTGACTTACACCAAGTGATGGAACTACACTGAGCCGCTTCCAGCAGCGAGGTTCCATCAGGATGTAGTTTGATCCTCTGACTGCAGCAGTGTCAGTCGTACTTAAGCTAGTACAAGTAATAGGAGCTCTAATTCAAAGAGGGTGTTTCCAAAAATCATCTCCTAATGATGCTGAGATACTATAGCTATCCCAAATACAGATGTCTGTTGTGCCTTAGACATCACAATAATGTACCTACTGGGTAAATGTGGACTTTTAAATAAATCTGTGTGAGTCGGTCAAAGCTGCAGATAATGGGATATTATTTAAAGGATTTGACAGTGAATAGGAAACAAATGCCATTAGCTGAGGGAAAACATATGCTGAGTTTTGCTGATTCCATTCTGGCAGTGAGATCTAAGGGGTGGAGTCTCAACACCTGAGATGCTTTCAAAGTCCTAATACATCATTGCGCCTCTCATGGAGGTGAGTGGGAAGGTAGCTGGGTGTTGCCTGCTTTCTGACAGCACCAGGCCAGTGCTCTGGCTACCCAGCACTGCAGAGCATTCTGGGCTGGGGTGCAAGTTGCAGCTTGCAGCAGACAGGGAAGGGTTTTATTCCCCAGGTGTGTAGCAGGGTTACGGGAGGTTTGAGGGGTTTTAGGAACAGTGGTCAGTCCCTTGCACCTGAGTACCTGCTTGGGACAAGCTACTGTGGCCCTCATGGGTTAGACTTTGCTCTAGGGAAACAAGTGAGGCTGGAAGAGGGGCTGAGACCCAGCTTGGGGCTATCAGGTGCCTACCTGAGCAGGAGAGCATGAGACTTACCGCTGTGGTTGGGGACAAGAGGCTATCTGTGTATGTCAAGAAGCACTTTGAGGCACATGCGTGAAGACCATTTTCTTTAAGATGTAAGTACAGACATTTTTCCTTTTCACCGTCATGTCAAAGCACCCCATTTTGTTTCCTGAGCTCTGGCAATTCAAAGAAACAACCTACAGGCAAAACACACCTTCAGCTTCCTGAGGTTCACACTTGCAGCAGTAGGTCAGCAGCCTCCTGCGGCTGGCATGACAGTGGTGACTTCTGCAGAGCAGATGCCTGTGCCTCCTGTGTGGGGACCAGACTTCACAACCCTTATGTCATCAAATTGATAATGCCATCCTTCTTTCATGTGGCATCACCACAATTTTCGGCAAAAGGTAAATTAAAAAATACATTTCATATATCTAGTGTGGTGCAGCATTTACATGCTCTGCTGCATTTTAACCTTCAGTACATATAGGAACCAAGTCCATTGTGCAGCAGTTGTGCAACTGCAGTAACTGATAATTGACATTCACAAATGAGACTTATGTAAATTTTTTTGCTCATCCCTGCTAGGGCCATTCATTTTGTTATAGCTGAAGTGGCTATAGTATATATGTGCATGTAGGCATGATCATTTTTGCACCTGCATTTGAGCTTACTGGAATTTGTATGAACTATATTATCTTTACCAGCAAGAAGAGGCCTGATGTAGAGTTTTCTGAAGAAAACTGAAGCATTGTCATTCCCTTCTCTGGCTTCAGATCACATCTTCATTTTATTCCTTAAGTTCTAGGGCTTCAATCTTGTGTAACTATTTCTTCCGCTCCAAAAATCTGACAGCAAAATCAAATGCAATAGTTTCAGAAAACTGACACTCTAATCATAATTTTGTAATAAAATAATACTTCATTCTTTTATTTTCATTCATAGATTTTAGAGTGCTTTAAAAATATGATCTCCATTTTACAAATGGTAAACTGAACTTTTGAACACTATATTTTAAAAATCAAGTATACTGTAGGTAGCGTATAAGTCATTAGGAGAACACAATGCATGATCTTAGTTTCTCACATGGTATTTTAATAAAAGGAAGTGTTCAAGATTAACAGAATGCCAGTTCGTATGTATTATCGTGTTTCCCAAAGAAGTATATTACCTATCCTGGATATTTGTCTGAGAAGGTGGGAGGGAGAGCAGGGAGAGTAGGGCATCAGTGTTTGCCACACAGTGCCCCAAAATTCCTGTCTTTAACAGCTCCCAGCTTCTGACAACAGAGTGATGAAAACTCATGGACAAGGAGGGCAGAGATAATCTAAAGGCACCTTTGTCGTCAAACCCTCAGAGTTAAGTAAATCTCTAACTTCCATTGGAAGTTAGGAACCCAAATGTCTGGAATGATTTAGGTCTTGGTGATTCGGTGTTAGAAGTGAGGATGAAACCAATAGTCATGATTTCTAACCCCCTGATCCAGCAACCCTATATTATGGAACTATTCCAGTTGTGTTAGAGACACAACTTCTGCCAGAATCAGTGTTGCTGATACCCTCTAATAGAACTATCTGGATATAGAAAATCCCCTTCAGATCAATGGGGTTCTCCAGCCTGCTTGATGTATGCATGAAAGGAAGCTACATCTATGATGGTTGGATGCTGGCACTTGGGTTTCTTCAGGGTGGTTCCGGATAATTACTCTGAATTTTGCTTTTTGGATGAAACCTTCTGTTATTAATTTCTAAAAAAAACCATTACCAAACATTTCCAGGAAAATTGGCTTTTACTGAAAATGGACTGTTTAATTTCTATTCCACTGCATTTTATGTTTATACTATCTGACAATTCTGTCTGTACCCAGTATCCCTTCTGAGTTCTTGATGGGTATTAATGATGAACTGCTTCTCAAGTATCTAAAATATTTAAATACCCTGATGGTCACGTAAGTGTTTTTGGAGCACATCAAAGAGTGAGGCATTTGCAGAAGTCTCCTCCACTTTTACACTTTCCTATTTTCCTGCTCACTTTTGAATACTTGAAAACACCTGGGCTGGAATGGTGCAAATAAATGGCATCTGATCAGAGCTTAAAAGCTGGAAACCATTAAGTTCACTTGAGAGGAACAAATTTCCTCTAGTGTTCAATGGAACTCCTCATGATGTTCAATAGAAGTCCCCATAACTCCTGGAGTTGTTGGAGGCACTCAAACTATTTCCCTGTAGTTGGGGGCTGAGATTGGGGTTAGAGAAAGCTTTTTGAACTGAGAAATTATTTTGACAGGGTAGTCAAAATGTTCCATCTTGAAACCTTAGGCTTATTAGCAGGAAATAAAGAGTTTCTTCATCCCAGTTTTTCTTCTTTCTTTGGCCTGCTGCTAACTCTGATCAGCTGGTTACCTATGACCTCTCAGAAATCTATTGCCTTTCATGTGTGCAGGGAGCTGTTTGCAAAGCAGCCCTGCACCAAATAATTTTACTTTTTGTGGCCTATATAGCAGTAAACCTAATCAGTATTTATAAATCAGAACTTAAAGTAAAAGTAGAATTTTATAAACTAAATCATTATTGTATACCTTCAGAGTGATAAATCAGTCACTCGTATCCTAAGTGCAGAGTGAAGATTTATAAATCAAAGCATTTTATTTAGGAATTTCTCAGCATGATTTGTAAATCTGCTGTAGAATTTGTAAATCCAGATTGGGGTATGTAAATCCATTTCATGACTTATAAAGCAGTTGAATCTTTTAGCTAAATCTAATGTTTAAAATAATGATTTCTGAATCAAAACTTTCTGCTAAAGATTTACTGGTGAGTTTTATAAATCAGAGGCAAGATATATAACTCAAACTGTGAGAAGTGCAGATTTATAAATCCAACTTGTAAATCAACAGAAAAAACATCATGTTTTACACTAAATAATATTTTACAAACGGCATCTCATACATCATGCAATTGCCACAAATCTTCTACATGGTAGTCAGGGTATATAATGTGTGACTGAATCAGAAAAGAAAAACTATGAGAAAGATTGCACAGTGGGTTAAATGCTCAGCTTGAGCCTTCCGAGATTTGGCTTGCGTTACCTGTGAACCAAGTTTAGTGACATTGACCTAGTCAGTAGTGGACATTTGTCCAAATCAGTACACAATGGTATAATTCATAACCTTGGCAGTTGCAGCGAAGGGGAGGCCCCACACAGGAGTAACAGGGGCGTTGTAGATCATGATTGAAAAGCATTGGCAGAGCTATGTAGGGAGCCTTATGCAGCACCTGTCTGCAATGCACCTGTTATAGCAGGCTGTCCCTTTTAAATGAGCCAAAATCCCTTTCCTCCTCCGCCCCCAAAAAAACCCAACCGAAACCCAAACCCTGAACCCCAATAATCTAACAAACATTTCCTCTAATGTAATATCTAGATGGGTGAAAAAAAAAACAAAACCAAAAACCAGATTCTAGTTGTATGCAGGCATCGTTAAAAGGATTTAAAATAAATCCTTACTTCTTAATTTCCAAATAAATTTGTATTTCCACACTGGAATTTAGGTCCAGAAGCAAATATTAGATAATAAGATTGGCCTATAGGTTCTGTAGGGGCTTCATATCTTGGTGGCTGGAAATTCTAATACAGGTTGGGAGACAGTGGCTTTGCATTTCCACAGCCATGGAAAACTGTTTCTCCCCTCATCTTATGACTTGTTTAGAACCAGCAATCTGCTTTTGATGGCCAGCTAGCCTCACAGCTCAGTGCTTTCCCTGTCCTCCTACCTTTCACCCTCAGTGATCACATGAAGCTGCAAATCTTGGATGTGGGGTGTGATGTAGGCACTTTGATGCCTTTTCAGTAGCCTTTCTAGTGCCTTTCATGGTGACCTCCAGGAGCTCAGATACTCCCAACCAGGATGCAGCAGGGGGTCTCCATGGACACTGGGCTTTTCTGTTCTTCTTCAGTGGGCAAATGCACTTGAAAGGTAGGATCTTAGAGCTTCAGTTAGTATCCAAGTCAGAACACTACTTGTTCCAAAGAAAAATAATACAGGAAGAAGGTATATCTGTCCTTGCTTCTGACAGCGTTTTTCACCTGGAACACCTTCCTGTCACCTACCTGCAAGTGAAAAATATCTTGCATCTCATAATATTTTTTTAGAATTCACCTGTTGGGAGGTTAAAGAATTAGTAAGGAATATCAAGCTGAGATTTGTAGAGGAGTGCCACTAATTTTTACAGTAGAATCCTTAATTGACTATTTTTTAGTTTCAAAGTAAAGAAATTACAAATAAAATTTGCATTTAATATAATTCAACAGAATTCATTTCCAGAATACAAAAAGCTGTGTATATTCCCTAATGAAAACATTGAGTTAAAATAGAGTTGAAGTTGAGAGTGTATTTCAGTAACATGGGGTAAAAGAAATAACCAGGGTGTTGTAATTATCCCTAAAACAACTTTTACAAGCCCACAAAATTCAATATACATGAACAAACTTAAAAGAAATGCAAACTTGTTAAAGTAGAGAAATACCTAATTAAGGCAAGTAAACAGCCCTCACTGTACCCTGAAGTGATGCTATGCATTTTATTGTCCACTACAACTTATTTTTCATGATCCTTTAAATTTTATACTTCATTCTTTTGTAGCATCACTGCATGGCAGAGAGGTACAGCATGTGCTGAAGAAGGAGGAGTGAGCCAAGATGTGGAGATAACAGACTTTGACGGGAGATACTGCATGCAGGGAGGAAGAAGGGTCATTGAGGAACAAAGGAGTCTAAGGGACAATGGCACATAGCAGAGCAAAACCAAGTCTGGGCAGCTCGTCTTTTTGAGGCCTTTTTGACATTACTAGCAACAGAGAGGAGCTGTGGTTTTTGGATTTCTTTAAAGCCAGACTGCAGAGTGAGTGAGCAGCAGCAGCGCCAAAGTGGGACCATGGGCCAATGACTAGGGTAGGAAGGTCTCAAACAGGTTTTGTTCACTAGGTGAGATCTTTGCAGAACTACACCCAGAGTCATAAAGTACCTTTTTCAGATGTGTTTATTCCTACGCCGCTGCTTCAGAGCCATCATCTGTTCTGCTGCAGTATCCCATGGAGCCAAAGCTGCCTTCCAAGGGGTCATGCAGCTACACAGACTTTGTATTGGTGGCCAAGTTTTCCACAGTGAAAACTGTTCAACATGAATCAAAGATTTCTTATGCCTTCCACTCGTTACAATCATTAAGACTGTACCATGAAAATTAGGAACTGAGTGGACATTCCTGTTGCCTGTTATATGGTTAAATAAAGCAATCTTTGCTAAATTTCTTAATGACTGTAGCCTTGGCACAGTCCACAACAAGCTGTAACTGTTTGGAAATTTTTGAGAGTTTTTGATGTTGCTATTAAAACATTTGGACCAGGGGAAGTCTGACAGTGTGTTAGAATGCTATTATTTTTTAAAAAATTGATACAATCCTGGACATATCATTCTGAGTTATAAACTAGGAGAGGATATCGTGCAGTTTTCAAACATTATAAAAAGGTCATGCCTCACTGTTAAGTGCTAAAGCCTATCTATAAAGCTGCCATTGTATACGCTAGTTTCCTACCTCCCTTTGGATTTCTCGTCCAGTATAGATATAACTTTGATTTTTTTTCCCTTCTGATACTTGTGGGTTTTTAATATAAGATTTCTCTTGCAATTTTTTTTCTCTTGTAAATGCTAGACAAATGTCTTTGTTTTATCTTCTCATATAGTGATTCCAAACAGGTCTTGAGTGAGTTGCAGTCAGTCCCTTAGAGGAAAATCCCTGACTGAATCTCTTCTTTGGAAAACAATGCAAAACTGTGTGGGTCTGCAAGTGACCTGGCAGTCGTCTAAATACATTAGGATACACTGCTTTAAAAAGCAAGGTTGTGTCTGATTCCTCTGAAATGGTTGCTGCTTCCTCAGCCAGCCTTCCCTCTTCTCCAGCATAGCCTGGATTTCAGGGGCAATGCTCAGAAAAATCCAGGCTATATTCCAGGAAGAGTAACAAAGAAGCAGATATTTAAGTGGTTTTGAATGCCCAGAGACCTTCAAAGACATCTCAAATATTACTCTATTATTTGACATAACTTCTTGACTTGTAAAATTTTAGTTCTTAATAGGAGACAAAGTTGAATGGCAATAATGTCACATCCCTTAAGCTATTTGGCAATACTTGAAGAGCTTGTGTTGAAAGCGGAGCTATCTCATATGTCATGATATGGAATTTCTGATAACACTAACCTCATCAGTTCATGCAGAAGGTCAAATCCTGAGCTAGATATGACAGTATGTACATTTTGTAAGCCTCTCTAAGCTCCAAGATCACTCTGTGCTAGTCAGATCTTAGAGCCAAACAGCTGCTTCCTGGACCACAAATCCTGTCTCCTCAGACTTGAAAGTTGGCTATTGCCTGTACTGGAGGTCACAGTGATAAGAAGGCTGTTGGCCTTCTAGAGCCATGCCTGTAGCTGTGGATGGGAGGGTCACACTGATGAAAGCAATCATCAGAGTATCAGTCATTATCCTAATGCAAAACAGAGGGGACAAAACACCTCAGCAGGCTGTCCTTCAGTGGCTGTGGTGACGAGAAGAAACTAAGATTATTTCCTTTCTACCTAACCTCACATATCAGAAAGCCTAACTGCAGTCATATGGTTGCCTGATTTACAGGTGCATTACCAAAGCTAATTACAGTTTTCATACCCTTCTGATTCGCTCCCAAATCACAGAAATTGGTTTAAGGATTCCGTCACCCCTTCTTCTTCTTCTGGAGGTGTATTCTGTAAAGGCAAAAGGAAAATACTGAAGTAAAAAAGAAATAGATGTGGATTAGATGACAAAGATGTGTAAGGGTTACCTGCTAGTTCTATAGTACTGTTTTTAATTGTACACTATATTAATAATAACGTCTTCTGGTTATACATGACGAGACTGCTATTCATATAAGGAACCAAAATTACTTTATGAAAATGGGTAAATGCTACTCCGGTCTTGCACATAGGAAGAATGCATCATATCATTTACAAGCAGTTTATCCAATCCATGTTCTACAGAGGTAAAAGTCAAGACGGGCGCTGAGCCCAAAACATTGGACTTCATTAGGAATTTTTCTCACCTTGCAGCTCAGAATTCCCAGCAGTGAAAATACCATCAGAATGTAATACCAAACCATAGTGCTCCATGCCAGAAGCAGCATGAAGACCTGTCTTTTGGGACCTCATCATAAATACATTCGGCATCAATGACTAGGGCATTATTCACTATGGTATGTAGGTCAGCCTTCACATCATGGAAGTGACACAGGAGAGGAGACCCCCCTGCAGGGTATACGGAAGTGATAATCTATAAAAGTTGGTATCTGTCTTGCTCTAGAAGAAGTCATGTCAGCTAGTAGTACAGTGTGGTCAACGAAGCTGACAGCAGGAAACAGAGTGCAGCTTTTCCAGGTGTACATTGCTGCCCCCATCTTCTAAGGTTGCGATGTTGGACACAGCTTTACTGCTTGCACACTTCAGATGTCTCTAGCCTTGGAATAAGAGGATGGTGAAGCCTTCTTTCATATTCTATAGAAAAGAATTATACAGTTTCTTCTGAAATACCAACTTGGACTTCTCAGTTGTGGTTGGTAGTAAGTAGTACTGATGCAAATGATGAGTAGTACTTCTACTTAAACTCTTGCTAACATCTTTAGCCATCTTGCTGACTTTTTCCCCTTTCCTGGCTTGTAATATTCATCTAAAAGGAATATATCATTATGTAATAATGGAAAATTACTTCTCTTGTGTTTGCACTTTTTCGTACTATAAGAGAACCAAATATTTTCTTTTTTTTTCTGTCAGTAAATGGATTTGCAAACTTTTCATAGAAAATATTTAATAAAAAGTTATTCATCATCTTCTTGAAGCTTTTGTGTGCAAGGGCTTCTGAGCAAGTCTTTGCTTCATTTGTGATAAACATAACTCATGAACTTTGTCTGACAAAGGAAAGTAGATTATCTTCTGCTAGTAACTTATATTTCAGTTTCAGAAAGACAGGGGAAAAAAAGCCCAGAGGAAACAAGAAGTTCTAAATGCTGCTATTCATTTTGCAACCATTTCTTCATCCAAATTTTAGGAAAGATTTCTACCATATAAGGTCTGGTTTGTAAACTTCCTGGTAATTCAAGTGAAAGGAACAGATCTTCAGAGAAAGACATGACTGGTAACTGTTAAAGTGCTATATGGGTTTCTAATGCCATTACCCTCAGAGGTAAAGGGATAGTCTAGTTATTCTGGGCTGCAGTCTCCTAATGTGGGTCTTCTGTCTTTGCTTGACAACTTAAATGTCCTTAGTTCCCATTGCAGGGTGATTTTTAACATAAGTACCTGCTTTGATCTATGTTGCAGTGTGTTTCTTCTTGTTTGAAAGCAAGGAGTCAGCCTGGATATACAGAGACATTCAAGCACAGAGGCTTGAATGACAATCTACTCATAGATTACAGCTAGGAAAAAAAAGTGCAAACTAAGACCAAAGGACATGCTATTCTACCAGGAAGCAAAAAGCAAAAGCTGTTTTTTCAGATTAGCATTAAGCATGACCCACAAAGTCACCTGCATCATAAAAAAAAGTTTTATGCTTAAGGCTTTTAGGTAAGGATTTAAGAACATATGATACCATTTTGTTTAAAAAGTCATCTGAGGAAGCTTTTTTGGTTTAAGTAACTAGCTCGTATTTGTTAAGATTTTGGATGAATGATCTATTTTTGAAGCATTTTCTCCTTATGCAGGTACTCTCCTGCTTTGTTTTACACATGCACTGGAATAAAATAATTTAGGTTGGAGGGACCTGTGGGGCCGGGAAGCCCAATCCCTTGTTCCACTCAGGGCCATACTGAAAATTAGAGCAGGTTGCTCGAGGTTTGTCTGCCTTATGCAGACAAAAAAAGAAAATCTTCATGGATGGAGATTCTGCAGTTTCTCTGGGCAAACTGTCCCAGTGTGTAAATAGTTTTGCTGCGAATTTTTTTCTCCTTTTAGCCCATTTGGTTTTCCCCTGCTGCAACTTGTGACTATTGTCTCTTGTTCTTTTGCTGTGCATCTCTGAGAAGAGTTTGCTATAACCCAGCCTTAGCTAGTGTAAAACAGCAATTAGATTCTCCCTGAACCACCCCTTCTCCAGGATAAACAAATTTAGTACCCTCAGCCTTTCCTCTCACGTCTGCAGTCCACTGGACTCTCTCCAGCTTGTTGATTTTGCTGCTGAACTGTAACTATAGCTGTAGCTATAAAACTGGTAAGGTTGTTGCTCAGATGACTGGCCTGTGGACTGGACTTATAGCTCTGAATAAATATACAACCCTGTTTTTCTCTTTCATAAAATTATCCAGAAGTATTTGTGTAATAAGGATGCTAAAATAATCTTGATTATACTTGTTTATATCAATTCTCATCAGACATGATAAATATTAATGCAAGAATGAGCGTAAAGTAAATTGAGATTATCACAAAACAGCACTTTAAAACAGAATTGTCATCCAGTGGATCACCCTATCTACAAAAGATGGCAAAAAGTGTATCAGTTGGCCTTGTAATTATTAGCTTTCCTGCCCTCAAGAAGCTTGGAAACTGAATTTGATTGTGGAATCACCTTTGATTTATTAAGGTAGAATGGGTTCAACAAGTGGTATAAAGACCACTTGGTTTTGATAGTTAATAGTTTGTGTGACTTTATCCAGGACGACTTGTGTTAGTCTGCTAACAATGTGTAATTTTTTGATTTTAACAAGACAATCAGGGGAAATTGAGATGAGGGAAACTGACAATTAAAAGGGATTTAATGCCAAAAAAACCTCCCAAAACCCAAACCCAAAAGGAGGTCATACAGAATCACAGCAATGGGAGCTGCCTGAGTAATGTCACCTGATCTGGCTAGATCTTTCTAAGGAAGGAAGGGGGGCTTGGGAGTTTAAGGGAGGAACTGAGTGACTGCATGTGGATCTGCTAGCTTCATGAACTGATCCGTAGTGACACAGCTTGCTGAGGCTAAAGTAAGGAGTATGTATAAGCTTCTCCTTTGTAGTTAAGTTTCTTTCCTGTTTGTATTTTTTTAATTTCCTTTCTTGCACGTGAATTTTATACAGTGAAATTAAGCCTTGTATTTTGGCTCTTTAATTGTGCTGTTTAAGGTGCTTCACTTGCTAAGCTCTGCGAGGCTGAGTCTAAAAGTGGCTATTGCAATGAGTGTGAGGGCTTCTTGCCCACTGGAATGAAGAGCAAGATGGGTGAGCTGCAGTTTCTGTACACAGCTGTTTTGATAATTTGCTGTATGCTGTGTTTTGGTGTAGCCTTGAGTGTCCATTTAAATGTCTGTGCTGGTAACAAAAGGACATCCAAAAAATGGATTGGGAAGTGGGTATGCATGAAAGATACCTGTGATTATACAGTACTTTGGTGTGGCCTTGGGCATCCATTAAGTATGTCTGCCTGTGCTGCAGTGGTTAAGTGCTGCTGGATGCGCAACTGGCACAAGTGCCAGAGGTTCGTGACATCTTTTTACTTGTGAATGTCTTTACAAAGATAACCGAGGAGAACATTTAGTCTTTCTTTCATCTGTTTTGTTGCTGCTATTTGTTCATTACGCTACTATCCCTGATATGTTTTCTGGGCTATGCCCAGATGATTAGCTGCAGTTTAGCTCAAGGCTTCATAAAATGTGGCTTTCAAATGAGTTAATGATAGATGAGTTACATCAAAGCAGTGAACGTAGAGCTAAGAATGACAACTCTTGCTACCACTTAGGACTGTATATAAAAAAAAAAAAAGTTAGAAATTTCTAATTTAGAGAGACTTATTTAAGAGACTGTTTATTGTCCTGGCTGTAGAAACATGTTTCTTATTCCATCATCTTGTGTCAGTCAGGCTATGTCCCCTTTAAGTTGGTATGCAAACTCCTGATTGATAATGAGGGAGGACAGGTGGTATTGTGTGAAACCAGGCAAACAAGTGCTGCTGAGATGAGGGCCTCAGGAATCTTCAAAGAGCATCTAGAGCTCTCCTCACTGTTATCTGTGGTGTGCTTCTGTTCATCAACCATGTGTGCAACACCAGGAGTCTGGCTATTGGTGAGTCATACCATAAGTAGGGTGGAGAACACTTTTACAATTAATCACTTTAATGAATGCTGAGTATGACTTGATTTTTTTTTTCTGGTTGTTTCTCTGCCCTAATTCTTATCCTGACTGATGATGGTGTTTTTGTATAGCAATATGTAGCATGGACTTCTTGGAAAAGTTAATGACTGCCTATGTGTGCTGGGAGGTGAATATGATGTGAAGCCCATCTAATTTTGAAAACAAAAGATGATCATTGTGGTAGATAAAGAAATAGGAGAGCCTCTTTATGGATGAAGGAAAAGAAGGATTCTGATTTCCCTGTGTCAGAAGTTTAATGGCAATAATTGTGTTTTTTAAAAAGAATACTCATTGGACATATTCACGGTTGTCAGGCTTTGTTCTAGTCTTTTAAAAAATATGTTAATTATGATGAAGTCAATATCAACTTAAAATGTTGCTGTAAGTTTTCTGTGTATGTTTATGTATGTATGATTGTAAGGAGCACATATTCCATGAATAATTGGAGGACTCTGTATGGTCTGATACTGGATTAACTTTGGTCAAAATTTTGTGGAAAAATTATTCAAGTAAGAATTCAAAACCATTTCTTAGTAAGCCAATTCAAAGCACTTAGCTTGCTATCTTTTTCTACCTTAGACTGTAAAAACAAGACCAGTTGTGCTGTTAGCCGGACTTTGAAAATGGAAATAATTATGTAATTAAGAATGTGCTTTAGTTCTATTGCATTATCTATAAAACTCCACAATCTTAAAAACAACATCTTTTAAAATATTTTACTAAATATAATTTATGTAACTGAATTTTATATCCTACCAAGTTGTGCAATTAAATAGTACATGACTATTTCTTACAATTAAAGATTGCAAGGATCTTCCTACATACAATATGATATATTTAACAACTTTTAATGCTAAATAGTTGACATAGTTAATGTTGTAGTCACTTAATTCAATTTTAATTAGCCAAACACTAGTATGAAATTGTGAGCTTTTCATTAACTGACATTGCTCATATTTTTGCTGTTTGTTTTCCCCATAGTTCTTTCAAATTATGTATGTATAATGTGTTAATGTTCATGAAATGCATTTACCATTGAAGGCGATGCCAAAATTATTGCAGAGTGAAGAGAAATATATGTGTGTATTTTTTGACAAGTGTAGCTTGAGCGTGAGAGATAGAAAACAATCCAAGTAGTAACCACGTACTACTCCTGCAGAAAACTCTCCTGGCTTGGTTTTGTCTTGGACCAAACAGTGTTTCTCTTACTGTTCTTTGTATGACAATAGATCCATGGCAACTACCTTTGAATACTATGCAGGCTGTTGTATCTCAAAAGTGTTTAGAGAGAAAAAACTAGGGAGAGAAGATGGAAAGTCAGTGACAGCAAGTGGAGAGTGGAGCAGGACCATTTGACAGTCACATGTGCCTAGGATGAGATCTTGTCCCTGAGTAGCCTTGAATTACATAGAAAACAGGGTGACTTGGTGGAAAGGGATTTACACCTTGAGCATGGATCCAGGAGAAGTATTTCATGAGGGACAGTTTCTAAAGGACTTCTATAATTTATTGTTTGATTCTGAATTATAAAACAGGGNAGATAAAAAAGAAAAAAATCCAAGTAGTAACCACGTACCACTCCTGCAGAAAACTCTCCTGGCTTGGTTTTGTCTTGGACCAAACAGTGTTTCTCTTACTGTTCTTTGTATGACAATAGATCCATGGCAACTACCTTTGAATACTATGCAGGCTGTTGTATCTCAAAAGTGTTTAGAGAGAAAAAACTAGGGAGAGAAGATGGAAAGTCAGTGACAGCAAGTGGAGAGTGGAGCAGGACCATTTGACAGTCACATGTGCCTAGGATGAGATCTTGTCCCTGAGTAGCCTTGAATTACATAGAAAACAGGGTGACTTGGTGGAAAGGGATTTACACCTTGAGCATGGATCCAGGAGAAGTATTTCATGAGGGACAGTTTCTAAAGGACTTCTATAATTTATTGTTTGATTCTGAATTATAAAACAGGGAAAAGGTGATATTAATTTGACTTTGTTATAATACTTGCTTTGCACTGTTAATCCTACTATCTATGTAGCTGGGGAAAAGATACCAGCTGGTTATAGGCTAGAAATTACCATATTAATGTTTTATTTGTGTGGGAATATAGTTGTGTTAATTAATGTTTTGATGTGGTTACCAGCACTTAGTGGTCTCTGAACATCCCCTGCTGACTTAGGGAAATTAGAAACGTTCAGGTATAAGTGTGTTGGGGCCAGTTACACCATCTTTTACCCAGGTACTCAGGGGTATTCCTACTTCATGAAGGGTGGTGATGTGGACTCGTGCCATCAGGGAAAAGCCTTCCAGAGGCACAAAGGGTGGCTGGGGAAAAGGAAATGTGGGAGGCATTAAGCTGAAAGATGGGTTTTCAGGCAGTGTGCTGCTGACTCCAGACAAGGCTGTCTGTCTCTCAGCATTGATAACTATTACCTCGGTATATGAGAAGAACTGTAGGTGCTACAGAAGTGTATTTACAATTCACTGTTATTTCACAGTCTAAAAGATACTTCTTTTTTCTTTAGTCACAACTGGTTCACTTCCTTAATTTCTTAAAACTTCTAAGTTTTTTGCTGTATTTTTCCTGCCAAGACGGGGTGGGGAGAGAAGCCTTCAAAGTATAAAGAAGAGACATGAATGAGGAAAATGGAATGTTAATCTTGAAGCTGTCACTTAAACCCTTTGTTTTACTTTATTCTAGCTTTCTTTCTCTGTCTCCCCCCCCCATTCCTTCTATCTCCTTTGTTCATTTCTTTCTCCTCTCAACTGCCATTATTGCCAAAAAGTGTCTTTTAATGTAAATATTTTAATCTAATGGACAGGCACTGTTTTTATGCCATTGATAGCTCTCCTGTGCTTAGTCTGCAGATCTGAAAGAGTTGAACATACCAGCTCTCTGTAACCTAGATAAAAAATATGCATTTTAATTTCTAATAAAAAAATCAAGCAGGTATGAATAGCAATAAAATTGCTCAAAATGCTTAAATTGAAGGAAAACAATTGAAAATGGATTTAGAAATATAATGTTTAGTTAAGCAAGCTATAATGTTCTGTTATTTTAATCAGTATTGTGAAGCAATTTAAACTATGCTGGAAGAGAATTCTTATGTTTTAACATATAATTCTCTCCCTTCCCCAAACAGTCACCAAAAATTCTTTAATGTTTCAGTCATATTCTATAGTCCTTGGCAGTAGCATGCTCTTTGTGCAAAGGCTTTCAGTTTTTTGATCTGTTTCCTGGTTGGCCCTGGTACAGCCAGCCCTGGATGGAGCAGCCAAATGGACTTCCAGGCTGTCATATGAAGAACTGGATGCTTTAAGTAAGTCTTGGAACAACAAATAAACAAAAAGTCTACTACCAAAATTTGCATCCTGAAAGAGATTCATAGGATTGACCGTATGGGAGGAGTCTTGATTCACCAGTTTGGTGCTGGTGCTCTCTTCTGGGTAACAAACCTTAAGAAGTTCAAGCATGTGTGAATTGGTTCAGATGAACATTTTTGCTTTAGAAGCTTATCTGGGAAATGTGTAGGCATATTTCCAGCCTTTGTTCTGATTTTTGTGATGCTTTCTCAACCCTCTACCTGCGTTGAAGGAAGTGGGTCTGTCTTGCCAGTTGTCTATGCAACGTCTTCATGGATGACTTTGACCAAACTTCTCTCATTGTCCTCTGTCTCCTTCAATATAGGCTTGTAGGCTTCACACTACTGGCTATAGCTCTGCAAAATTCCTAACTTTTTTGGCACAAATGTTTGCGTGCTTCTTGCCACAGCAGAAAAGAGGTGTTTGCTGGCATGGATTTAGAGGTTTATTATCTTGGGTTTTTTAAGAGACCTTCAGTTCTTTGAGGAGGAGGAAGGGGTAGTCTGTGCTCAGTCAGCCCGGGGACACTATTCTAAGGTGGGCAATGGGCCTGTCTTGTGTGCATGCCCTACCTGGAGGAACTGCCACATTGTTCAAGTTATTTCCAGCAGCTGCCCTGTGCAGTGGGGGGTGCGGATGCTGTGCCAGCAGGGGAGGGCCCGTGGTGTGGCTGTGCTCAGCGCTTTCCCTGTGCGGCCTCCTCCTTCTCCCTCCTTGTGGGGCTGTGGGCAAATAGGTCTCCCATGCTGACCCCAGGTTTACCCTGCAATTGTTTCTGTCTGTTCATTTAAATTCTAAAAGAAATGCAGAGAAAAAGAGAAGATCCCGCCCTGTGTCTGTGGTGCACCCAGCCTTGCAGCCCCCGTCCCTGCTCGGCTCTTGTGGTACTGCTCCGAAAGGATTCCTCAGGAGAGAAGCTGCATTGGCAATAAATCACTGTGCCTAAGGCTGCTGGAGAAGTAAAGAAGGGGAGAAAGGATGCACTTTGCCCTGCCTTTTATTTTCAGGGTGGCTGCATTTGTGGGGGGAGAGCTGTGGGCTGCAAAGGGAGGTTTCTCCCCTTAATCATCTGCTTCTCCTAACAGAGGCCTTAACTGTGAACGCTTCCTGTGCACACCAGGGCGGATGGCACGCACAGGGACACCTTGGCGTTCTATGGGCAGTCCCTGCCACTTTTAAACAAGCTTTTTAGTAATTAGAATGTGTTTATTAATGAAGATTTGGGCTTTAGAATAGGTACTAAATCTCTGCAATGTGCTGAACTCCCGTTCTGTGAGGCTCCAGTGCCAGCGCTGAACTGAGGGGAGGCGGGTGAACTTAAATTAACCCAGGAGAGGAGGGTGAATGCTGCTTTCAGGCAGCAGATGCTGCAGCACCAAATAAGCATATTGCACAATAAATAGCAGTCATGGCTTTAATTAGGAATTCAATTGAAGTTGGAAACCACTTGCCTACAGTAAAATTGTCCTATTTAACATTTCTATCAACATATTTTTTTTAATCATTGGCATTGTTGCTTTTCATTTAACTTTCAATTTTAACTTTCAATGTAATAGATAAAATCTTTTTTTAAGACCACATTAATAGTCCTTTTTTTGTGAATTTATCTTGATCTTGTGTTTGAATCACAGACACTGAAGAAATGAGAGGTTCAGGGCAAAAGATAGGCAAGTCTTTCAACCAGCTGTCCAAAATCTGGAATACCTGTGCTTTTGGATCCCTAGATCTCTTTGGAACTCCAGGAACATGTGTGTAGGTAGCACCCATAGGAAGTGCTTCCTTTGAAACTTCTGGTCTGGTGGATTAGAAAGCATTTGAAAAATGACAACATATCAATATGTGGCTCAGAATTGGAGAAATAGTGGCTTCACTTCCAAAGAACAAATATGGACTACCTTTAGGTACTGAGCCTCCTAAAATGTAAGTGTCAAGGAAAGAAAAAAAAACCAAACATGCTTGCTTTGTTCCACCAGTGCTTGTAGCTTACCTGTTGTAACTGTAATTTATGTTTAACTTTGAGGATTAGCTATTTTATTATGTTGGCAGCCTGGAGAAGACTTTCCTTGCTTTTAGTTGAGGATGAGTCCTTGGTAAATGATTCCTGGTCCCTGGAGAGGCACTTCTGTGATGAAGGCAGTAGCAAGCTGAAGAGAAGATGATGTGCAAGACAGGGCACATGATCTGCTAGTGGGAATCCTCTGGATCTGTCCATAGAGACGCTGAACTGGAAAGCAGTGGGACTGCCAGCAGGAATTACCCTTTGAAGAGAAATATGGATCCTTGCTGGCTAAGCAACATCCCCTCCATGTACCTCTTCACCTCCATAGACCACAAAGCACTTGCTAACAAATAAATACATATCTATATTATGAACACACCTCTAAAATAATTATAAGGCCTTCACTACCAGAATAATGCCACAGTTCTGAAATGGGGAAATATTACAGGGCATAACTTAATGAAGCACTGGTAGGTTAAAAAAAATGCAAACAATCATATGAAAGATATAAACTCTCATAGTACAGAAAAGGGTAATTTCTGCTAACCTTAAGTTCCCTGTTATCACATTTGGGGAAATTCTTCACTGGTACAAGATCTGAGATTTGGAGTAATCCTGGGAATGTAAACTGGAGACACCAATTAAACTTCTGAGAGAGTTTAATACCTACAATAATACCAGTGTTTTCTACCCTTTATCAGGTATCAGATGTGGGCAGTCTGTATAGTAACAGAGGGAAGTGGAAAACCAAACCAAAGTCCACTAAACTCTGCAAAGAAGTTTTGCCCTATCCCAAATCTGTCTGTGTTCAAGCAGAAATTATGTGCAGAATAGGGACCATAGCTGAGCCTTTTTAGCTAAGTTGAAATTGCAGCCCAATAAAAGTATCCTGAACTGTAGACATCCATTTATTCCTACTCGGGTTAGGAAATAATTTTCCAAAGCCTAGATCACACAAGCAGCGTTTGTGCCAAGTGTTGTAAGAGCGTGTAAAGAGCTGAAATTCATCCAACGTGGAGCTGAATGTAAACTGTTCAAAAGTACCCTGGGAAAAATTATATATTAGTAAATATATCAAAAGAAGAAGAAGACAAAAAAAGACTCGGAGTGAAGAACCCAATAAGGTGAGCTCAAACATAATTGAAAGAAAATATAGTAAGATAAAGACACAGGCAAAACTTTACACTTCTGTTCTGATTAACTCTAAATCTTTGGAGTAACTTATGGGCAGTTAGGCTACAGTAGGCAGCCTCTGTGTTAAAAGTTTGACATACCATGTTCCTTAAGCTCTCTAAAACATTAACATAGCTTGAATTTACTTGTCAAAAGTGAAGAAAGTGGTGGATTTCCAAATCTGTATGTAATTTCAAGCAATGAGTCATAACCAATAAACTATTCCCAGAACTATAGTTAGGAACAGAGTAAAAACAATGTGAAATCACACAGGAAGTAAGGAAATAAGTTTCTAAAAAACTGTAGTTGACAGGATATTGGCTACTGATACTGTATCCAGTTATTTAGATAAATAATGCGTGGGGTTTTTTTTTATTTTAGTAAGCATAAACAGTTTTCCAATGGAAGGAGCTTTTTTTTCATTTAAGATTTACCTTTTGGGGTGATTTATTTGCTGCAACTTATTTTGAAAACACAAAACTCTGATTTCAGGTTTTGCCAAAACAATGTTTTCCCAGAGAAACTCTTCTCTTTCAGGGTGGAAGCCATGTGAAAAAATGTCTTTGAAAACATATATGGATAAAGTACTTTCTGAAGTTGTTTCTAAGGCTTATTTTGTGAATTTTTTCAAGATGCTTTGAGATCTTAACACTGAAATGTATTTACTTCTAAAGACTGAAGTTTTTTTGCATAACTAGAGTAGATTTCTGTGTGAGGCGTATGCACAGACTAAGAGGTGACTATGCTGAGAGTGTGAATGGGAGGAAACCTGACCAGAGTATGGGCTAAATCCTGCTGCCTTTGAAGCATACAGATTTGCTAAAATGTACATGATACATGTAGCCTTACAAATAAAACCAAATCAAATTCAATGCCTGAATGACGTGTGTCAGAGATAGGTTGGAATCAGTAAATATCACCTTTCCTTCTTGTGAGTGATCTTGGATTTTCTTTTTCATTTTAAAAATCTCAAGGAGAGTGTTTTGGATGTGATCTCTTTATAGCTTCCGTCTTCCATTTTAAGTATGACCAGGATTAATATAACATATGCAAACTAAATCCAGGCTACTGCATTTACCAACACTGAATTTTTGTGAAGATAGGGTAGCTTTTTAATAATCCTCCCTGGCTCTTATTTGCCTTCCTTTTTAATATTTCAATAAAAAAAATATTTGTTACCATTTATTATTTTGTAATTTATTTTTTGTAAAAGTCTATTTGTGTTGCTTTTGGCCAGAGAGTTACTCTAGCTTGCTCCAAATAGCTGTCCACCTGGAGCAATCCATGGAAGCGTGTTGCTATTGTGTTAGTACCAAACTATTTAATATCTAGAAGACTGAAAAAATCACAGGGAAAAATGCAATATTTTTCTTTGCTCAACTTCTGTATAATAAGCTCTGCTGTTGGGCAATTGGCGATCTTCATTCTAGCCCTCTTCTTGCTAGTTCCTGTGTGACTGAGTACATGAATTCTTAATATTCCCATTTTCCCATCTGTAAAATGGGAATTTTTGTACTTTCCAGCTCTATAAAATTTATAATGCAATTAATAGGATATTGACAGAGCAGTCTGAGACCTCAGGTGGTAGGGACTGTATGTAAACATTTTGACAGTTTTATTATTTCTTCTAGGTTAAAAATAGAAAGGTTTAGGAATCACATTTGGAAAAATGCTAAGGGAATTTGCATGGCTGTTGCCAATAGAAGTATTTTGACCATCTCTTACTATTTCAGAAAAAGTCTCTCATCTTGACATGCATGTATTTAAAATATAGTCCCCATTCACACAATCCTTTCAGCAAACTCCTTCTATTAATAGGAAAGCCATTATTCCTTGCAGAAAAGAAATAAAAGGAAAAGTGAAAATAGACCTAATATGAGACCTAATATTCCCCTGATATTCCTGTAATATGGACCTATTAAAGTTCAGTACAATACATTACATTAGTTGGGAATTACACTGGTTAACCAAAAGGATCAGAACTAAGAATAATGTTTCTCACTATTCTTTTTGGGTGACCTTTTGCTTAGCTGTGAGCTAAGGTCATTTTCACTCTTGGCTGGGCTTCCTTGACAGCTAAGATGGCTTCTTTATGAAGATACTGAGATAAACTAGGGTCGTGCATTCATTCACATTGCTAAAACCACTTCATCAAATACTTCTCCTATATAAAATACTCCTGATCTAATCAAGAAAACATCAAAATCCTGCAAAGTGCCCTTGTTAATCCTGTCACTTACTACCTAGCCCATTTTTCAAGATGATTTAATTAGCAAAGTAAAAGAACTTGCTATTCTTTCAGCATTATTCACACAAGTTAAAATGTGTGCTTTAGCTTAAGATATAAATAACTTGCATATACCAGTAGAAAATACATGTAAATGTAGCACTGACAATTAAAAGCAAAGCTCTATCCTTCAGTCAGACACGATCTGATTTTCTGCTAGTAACACCAGAACCCCAAAGCCACAGTAAGAGATCTACCTTTGTTAATTTTCAGCAGAGATGTGGTGAAAAAGGACTGCTGCTGGAAAGAGGCATGCATGGCAAAAGTGTAGTTACATCCTTAATTTTTCCAGAACCAAAATGGCTTTCCAATATCAAGAAGTCTAAATGTTTCAGAGAAAAGGAGAAAGGAAGAGGAGATAAATACTTGCCAAAGTAAGAGAAAGAGCAAGTGTTATATGCTTTATGCTTATATACTAACACAAAATTTGAGTTAGTGAAGGAAAACCAAAAATAACAACAAGTACCCATGATGTGACTCTAGTTTAACCCTAGAAGCAATTCCCGCTATTCAATCAAATGTAGACTTACTGGAGCTAATTGTCAGCTTATTCTTTATTGCTACTTCATGGTTATAATATCAGAGTGCTCCTAAGGTATAATTAAAGATTTACGTAGATTCATGAGACTTTATCATCGCCAACAGGGTTAAAGAATGCCAGGGAGACCCATTGTGTGAAGGTTTTGCTCAGCAGATTCCACAGTGGTGAGGGCATTGCAGAATTACTTCAGTGCTTTAGAAAAACTTGACTGTTTGGTACTAATGCAAGGGGCATTATTAGAAAGGGGATGGTATGCATGTGTTAGGCCAGCTGTGGGTCTTCTTACCTTTTCTGAAAAGGAGAAAAGATGAGGAAAAAAAAAAAGAAAAAGAATGGGATGGATGTATTCTGAAGAGTGAAGTTAAATGGGAAATTGCAGTTACCATTTGTAACAACAATAATAATATGCTGGAAAGTTGTCAGTGTTCACACAGCCCTCTGTATTTCCTTAATACAGATATCCTTGGTAATGGATCAGTGTTTTGCCACCTAAATTTTACACAGCCCACACTTTTAAATGTTAACTAAACAGTCCTGAATGTTGTAGGCTTCCAGATGTTACTGTATTTATTACATAACCATTCATTGGATGTATTTAGAAAGCGTAGATGATGGGATGAGCCTGGAAATCCTGGAAGGGATAGAAACAATCTGTAGTGGTATTTTGAGACATTATGGTACCTCACCTTCTAGTTTACTATGTATAAAATCAAGTTGCAAAAGCCAAACCTGACTTTGATTAGTACTTCATTCTTCAAAGGGTTTCTCTGACTTAAACAGGGCAGCCTGAGTGGTCAGAAACCACTGTTAAGGGTTCACAATTTGCCTTTCTCTTAGCTGCATTTAAGCATACCAAAAAATGATAAGAAGTTAGAATAGGAATGTGATTCCTGTATTAATGACAAATTCTAAGATGATGAATTGTATATGAATTTACATATGCTTTCACACATAGGTCTTGTTAAAATTACTCACCTCTCCTATATTCACAGAATCTGTGTTGCTGTGGTAGTTTATAGAGGGCAAAGGATGAAATCTGTACCTGAGTTAAATATAATACTCAATTCTGCACGTGGCCTGGAAACACTAATTGGTTATCTTGCCCTCTAATATTAGTCTTTTGCAGTGTGAATCTTTGATCCTTTGGGCAAACATTTCACTTTCTGTTTGCTAAGGAAAGGTTTCATTCTGTGCATACAGTACATAGGTGCCTACTTCTTATCACACTCACTGCAACAGTGTAGAGAAGCTAATATTCGTTGCACACAAATTGCTTCTCTTATTGTAACTTTCAAATCCTTCTCCCTCCTTCTTCGCAAACTCAGAGTTGGAGCTGTAACAGAAATTTAAGGCATGTGAAAAGCATCCAAGGTAGAGAAAAAATATCTTCTGCAGGATGGATTGCCATTTTGAAAAAGTGAGAGAAGGGAAGTCAGAAGAATGTAGGAAACAATAAGTTTATGTTATTTTGCATTGCTTTCCTGTAAACAACTTACCTTTAGTTAAAGAATCCTTAGGAATTTGAGCCTATAACAGGCTCTTGTAAGACTGTTGCATTTTCACATGCAAACACTTGAATTTTAGAAAATGCTGGAGTTTTAAGCTACTCATTCAGGCTTTACTTTGTCGATGTTGGCTGGTACATACATGACTTCACATTTTCTTTAGCTCTGTATGTATTACTTTTTTTTTCTATGGGATTTCCCTCCCATCCTCTCCTCCTAGAACGCAAGGTAAACTGTTTTCTGGAAATAAACTAAGGCACAGTATCAGTTAATTATAAGTTCCTTGCCCCCACTGTATACTGCATGACACAGGACGTGTGTAGAGAAAAGCAACACTATAATTGAAGACAGTTTATGATTCACTTAAGTAGAAAACAGTTGTATGGACCACCTAATTTTAGTATTCCCCATCATGTAAGTGCTTTAACTTTTATATGTCTTAACATAATGTCCTGGGAATTTTTTTTTTTCAGATGAAGGAAATGAAAAAATTATATTTTGTGCAGACTTAACAGCTCCCTTCAGGCATGTGATTTGACTCTGATTCCTCAGGACAGATTTAAACTATTTGAATGACATGACTTTTTAAGTTACTGGCAGCATGGAAAGGTTCTTGTCTTGGAAAGGGCGGGGTGTTGCTGCCGCGCACTGAGCCAGGGAACCCAGACCAGATTGTGTACACAAGCTCGTGCTCTCTTGGCTGCGCGTGCATCCTAGAACTCGAGGAAACTCTTCTGCTGCGTGGTTACACAGAGGTGGAGGATGTGTGAGAGAAGTCCTCGTAGATAAAGGCTTTGCCCCCCTGTAGGACATGGGTGTACTACTGCTGTGTTGGCTGTGGTGTGACTTGGCCTTTTAAAATGTTCAGTACGTGGGAACTCTGTGAAAACGCAGCACACAGTCTGAGAGCAGAAAGGAAACTCTATTTGTGGGAGGGAAGGAGTTCAGGGTAAGCTGCAACCATTTCTTTCCCCTTGCACTAAAGAAATAGTGGAAGAACTTTCTTAGCTCCAGCAATTTCTGCATGTCATATTTTGAAAGCTGGATGGAAACAAGATGTTTGTGTCTTCTGAAATGAAAGGTGGAAACTGAAGGGGAGTTCCTAGCTGCCTTGGATAGAAAAATCCATGCCTTAAGAAGGAGTCTGCATTTCTAGAGCTTAAACACAAGCCAGTAAGTTGTTCTCTTATTTGTATTGGCATATTTTTTTTTCAAGCTTTTAAAAGTGTGCTAAGAAGATAGTTAAATCCCTAAGACATTTATTCTTATACAATAGCAGTTTTGACCCTGTATTACTCAGGAAGTAGAAGGCAGAAAGGTTTAGACTCTTAAAGGCATCTTGGTCCAGAATTTGAACTGACTTAGTAGAAGTTAAGATTTCAATAGGAATTATAAATCTGTATACTGTGACTCCTGCAATTGCAAGGTGCTAGTTAGTATGGACAGTGATGAGGAATTCTTTAAGAGGAAAAACTGTGAGAATAAGGCCCTAGAAGGTTATTTAATATTATTTTTTTTCCCCAGTAACATTGTGTTGGTCAACTTGAAGCCTTTTGGCTTGCTACAGACCTTGATTTTGTTTCTTGTGCTCTGTGTTGACACATTCCTCTTCACATTGGTATGGTTTAGCATTAGGATATGTGTTAGTGTGGCCTGCCAAATGCTTTGGGGCGGTCTGTTTTGCTCTCAGCAAGTGCAAGGATCCTCAGCCCCAATACAATAATTTGAAATCCATGTGCACGGTACCTTTTAACACTTACAAATATTCTCTCAGCAATAACATTCCTTAAAGAAGAGGTATACATCCAGAGTTAAGCCATATCATTTCCCTGAGCAAAAAGAACTCAACAAGGACAGCTCTCCAGGAGGGTACAATGATTTCTGTCAGGTAATATATTTGTATATTAAGACTTCTTTTTTTTTGCAGTATAATCAAATTAATCTAAAACTGGTCATACTTTAGCCCAGCTTCCTATGGAAAGAAAACATGCAGTCACAAAGCCTATTTGGTTCTGTAGGTACCTCCCATGCATAAATTTATTTGAAACTGGGGTTCAAAAATTAACAGATGGGTACTGAGTTTAGGGCATTAACTTTCTATGAGCTCCAGGTAATCAGACAGATAGAGGAAGAGCCTAATAGTCCTCACCTGAGAGAAAAATTTTGGTGACATTTGAAACTTATTAGACAGCAGAGCATTTATACTGTAGGGAGCCCTTGTAAATATCCCAGCAGAGTAAAAGCCTTGGATGGACCTTGCGTCTTCATAGATTTCACAGTTAAGGCTCCAAGACACAAATCTACTGGAGACAATGTTATGGAACTACTTGTTTGCTTTGAATTGTGAAATTATGTTTTTTTTATGAACTGCCCAGTGAATGCTACTGGAAAGATAGTTGCCATTATATGTTTTTGTGTGTGTGTTTCATAATGATGTGATATTCTTCTTGCTCAGCATTTTCCCAAGTGGGCAAGGGTTTTTTTGGTTTGGGTTTTTTTTTNTTTTTTGTTCTTTTTTTTTTGATTTTGGTAAAGTTTTTTTTTTTTTTTTTTTTTTTTTGGCAGAAGTTACCTGATACAGCAGGTGTTCCCAGGAAGGGGTCCTAAGAAAAGAACAGTGTTTTTGAAGCAGAGGGCCGTATTTCTAGCAAAGTGCTGTTTCAGCTACCTGCTAACTTTTGCAAACTGGCTCCCAGGGCTCTTGGATTCAGAGATGCAGTCTGCTTCCTTGGGGTCCATTCATACCACCAAGGGGAATTCAGCCTTTGAACAGAAACTTCTCTGACATCTCATGACTGAGAGTGGCAGATGGGAAAGGGCAGCTGAAGACAGTTCAGGTCCTTCAAAAATAGCCTTTGTGGTGAGGATGTGGTGTAGGAGGTGGAAGTGGCATCCAAAAGCTGGAATGTAAGGATGAGGGTGAGGAGAGGTCAGCAAGGTGATTTAAAGAGATCATGGCCTGGACAGAGCTGGAGGGTGGGAAACAATTTTTGGCAACTATATATGTAAATGGCTGTAATAATTAAAACTCTGCTATCATCTACAGTAGTAACAATAATACACGAAGGCTTGGGCAAGGACTTAACCTACTGCTGAAATACTCCATTCCTTAAATGCTGATAAGTGTTTTTAATTCTGTTCTAGCTGGGTTAGTTATAAGCTTGGTGATATCCAGCTGTAGAGGAACACGTGGCCAGTCCTGTCATCTCTCACCTTAATGAGCACTGAAGGCAAATAACTAGAAATTCTACTCAGTGCTCAGCATAGCAGTTCATTATATGAGTTCTACATATAGTTAAATTAGTAGCTTAGTTGACAAGAAGGTGACATAGCTCAACTTATTTTTTAAATTGCTTAGCTTTATCACTCTATTGAACAGATTGTTCAAGTATTTATAGAATACTGTGCTACAGCCAATGTGATCTGCAATTAAGGCAAAAATGGTCAAGTAAAATGACATGATCAAGCAGTTTAAAATGAGTTGACCTCTGATTGCCATCAAACAACCAGAGGTAAAGGCTTGAAACACAAAATTGCCTTTTATGATTCTTTAAGGAAATTGGGCACTGGGACTGAAATGTGTTTTGACTGAAACTTTAGAAAGAAAGAAAAAAAAGAGCTATGTTATAAGACCAAGAATTTTGTTACTCTCCATTGTGGTTTATTAGCATGTTGTTGAGTTTCAGTGAGATGACCTTTTGGTAAAAGCTGTAAACTTTAAAGGAATTACAGTTGCTGAAGTCCTAAGCCAAGGATCTTACTACCCTGAAGGTGTCATGTTACTGAAATATATGGAGTTTAAATTTTGGTTTAAAAGGATAAAAGGATTTAAATTAATGGAAAACAGTCCAATTGAAAGGTCTAGGAGTTTGACTCTGGGACTTTTGGTTCCCAAGGCTTTGATTCCAAACCTGAAAGAATGTGGAAGCTGTATCTTCATCTGTCTATCCCTGGACATGATTCCAGAAAAAAAAAATCAGAAATTTCTTTAGCACAAGGATATTTGTGTATTTGCATTTTATGTGAAGTTTAACAATCTCTTTCTTTTGGAACCACAGCTGAAAAGAGAAATGTGAAATAAATGAATCATAAGGAAGAAGGCTCAGGTTCAACCATCCTCTTCTAAAATACTTACTTTAGAATCATGACCATAATTTCCAAAATGACATTTTTCTTACCTTGCAAGAAACTTGTTTAAATGGACAATGTGATTTTTGATTTTTTTTTTCCAACTTCCCTTTCACAAAGATGCATTATTTGCAGTTATTTGACTCTGGTGGACAGTTATGTGGAGGGGAGTCTTGGCCATCAGTGGCTTTGGTGAATTCCTGTTGGCTCTAGGAAGGAGAG
Organism: Syrrhaptes paradoxus; assembly: GCA_013400615.1. Classification (NCBI taxonomy): domain Eukaryota; kingdom Metazoa; phylum Chordata; class Aves; order Pterocliformes; family Pteroclidae; genus Syrrhaptes; species Syrrhaptes paradoxus. Next base: position 180,095 of record VZTO01000055.1, read on the forward strand.
CTGGGAAAGTGATACAGAGATACAAAATAAAAATGTTGGGGTTAAAAAGCGCAGCTTCAGAGGAACCTTTGAACAGCGTATTTTTGGGCTAGAGACCTCTTGGCTGGTGAAGTTTTCTACCACAGGAATCAGCTGACCTGTGTGGTTGGGATGCTCCCACCCTCTTCTAGCACAGCCCCCAAAACTCAATAGTGTCTATATTCTGCTCTCACTTATGCCAATGGTGGAAATTCCCATGATTTAGAAACCACTGTGGTATGTTTTTGTTGCTAAGCTGATCAGATATTCCCTCAGTCTGAGAAGCACCTGAGCATTATTGCCCAAGACCTGATTTAAAAAATTAGCAATACACAATTTTTGCAGATTGAAAGAAACTTTGGCTGTTTCAAAACCCATCAGTGCAGGATGTAGAGCACTCATCTGGACAGTGGTTCTTGCTGCCATTCTCCAGATGCATCCTTAGATAACATCCCCATCTCATTGCCTTGGCTTCTCTTCTTTATAGCGGTATTTTGGGGACTACTGGTGGAAATAGATCTTTCCTGGCTTCTCCCTTAGGAAGGCAAGGAGGAAAAGGCATCATACACATTCCTCTCTACTTCTCACTGCAGAGTAACTGATTTTATCATTCGGTGTCTTGGTTTACTGCTGAAGCTAATAACACTGCATGAATCCCCTGCAGCTCTCCTCAGTGATTACTCCTGCCTGGCATCCAGGGGTCTTTGAAAAGCTTTTTGTGCTGCTTTTCAGCAGGGGAAATTTGTGAGAGGGAGAGCTTTCTGCTGCCAAGGGGTGGCAGGGCAAATTTAACTTAGCAGCTCACCTTAATTGAGTCTGCTGGTGCCTGCCGTGCACTAAAACTTCAAATTTGATCTGGTCAGCATGGCTATGTGCTGCATAGGTGGTTTGAAGTTGGATTTATCCTGCCATGGGAACTGTCTCCACCAATGTAAGGAACAGCCTGTGAGCCTAGTGGTCTGTGACAGCCTGGAACTCCAAATTGAAATGGGTGTGCTGGCAAGGGGCGAGCAGCTGAATCCTCAGGGCAGCCAATTCTACTTCTGCTGCCTCTTTTTCTCTGCATAGTCATTTTGTTGGTTGCACACAAGTGTACTTAGGGAGTAGAAAGCAATATAGGTCTTCTCCCCTCCCATTTATTTTTGTTTGACCTAATAATCCACCCTCCCCCTCTTTTATTTTTGTGGCCAGTCAACTTTGTAAAGCCAGCCATCCTGACTCGCTATACAAGCAAGACAAAAATTTTTGAACTGGAAGTTCAGTGCTGCGATGTGATTTAACTGTATCTGTCTAAACCTCCTAAGCTTGACATGTCAGTATCAGAATATGACATGTCCTCATCAGAATGATGTATGAAGCCTCTGGCGCTTCAGGAGTGCTGTTTAGTCGCACTAGAACATTTAGTCTTAAACTGCTGTTCTAATTTTTTTAGTTTTTAGTACCCCTGGTCTAGTCCAAGACCAGCATGTAGCTGTTTACTAAATAGGCAGTAGTGAAGAATCCAGTCCAAGAAACAGTGGGATTGGTGTATGGATATTTTAAACGAGGTGGGACGGAGCCCCAAGAAAGGCAGATTTTGTCCATGTTCGCTCATTCTCTAGATACTCAGGATTGATGGGCAAGCGTTAGCATGTATTCACACTCAGCTTGCTTGTCAGTCCTATCCAGGAAGGCCTGGAAGTCTGAACCCAGCAACTAATGTTCTTTAATGTCTTTTTTGTTCCTTTTTACCACCTCTTTTCAAGCAGAGGAAGAAAACCTGTGTTTTCCTTGTTTTCCTCTGTGTGATAGCAACCCTAAGCAATCAAGCCACTCTGGTGGTATAGGGCACTATATGCTAACAAGCTGGGCATTATAGCCTAGGGACGGCCCTCTGCTTAGATGTTCAGTCGTGCTGGCAATGGCGTCACACAGGAACTGCAGAAACGAGTCTGTCATCAGGAGATTTTTGCAGCCAAATTTTATGGCCCAAAGACAAGATGTTTCATTTCTGAATGGATTTGTCTTTCACTTAACCCTAAACATTTTTAAGATCTTTCCGCAAGACTTGAAGGCCAATCTTATACCAAAGAGGGGGTATTTTCATTTGCTTCTGTTCCCCCCTAAGGTCTCCTTCATTAACTTCAGCTGCCTTAGCAGAGGGTGGGAGAATGGCTTTTGTGTTGGGGCTAGAAAATGATAATTTTTCAAGACTGTTTTAAAACATCAGATGGGAACAGAAGTTCACACAAAGTATTTTTGCTTCTTTTTTTTCTTTTAACAAACTGTTTCATAGCATATGCACCATTTAATATGGCATATGTTAACTTCAGTATTTTAATTGATTAGCAAAGTAAATAGACGTATATAATGGGAATAATCTGTCAGCAGCACCATGAGGCTTCAGCAAGGTGCATTCTTTCTTAAGAATGTACTTGCTTGGTAGTTT